>JAYJMB010028007.1:0-37763 GCA_036873735.1 Pouteria campechiana
CCAATATGACTTGAGATCAGGGGTTCGAATGTGAACTATAGCAAGTCATTGTGAGGCGCCTTTTGGGCCAGAAGAGTGGGCCTAAAATGGGCAAAACCGTGCGGGCTCTACATGCTAGCGGGATCTAGTGGGCCCAAAGCGGACAATACTTCACATTGGCTAGAGTTGGGGGTATTACAATATAATTGACAAAATCTGCAAAACATGGAAAATTACCATTCAAAATCAACATTTGTTCATTTGGAATTTTTTCCTGAATTACTTTCTCTTCTCTTGGATGTTCCAACTTGCATAAATGATCAACCACTACATTCTCACTTACTTTCTTATCTTGAATCTCAACATCAAACTCTTACAATAGCAAAATCCACCTAATCAACTAAGGTTTGGCATCTTACTTTGCATATCAGATAGATGCATGATTAGTGTGCATTATTACTTTTGACCTAATGATGTATGATCAAAATTTTTCTAGTGGAAACACCACAACCAACATTTCCTTCTTAGTTGTAGTGCAATTTTTCTGTGCATCAACCAATGTGCGACTTACATAATAGATGGCTCTAAAATTCTTGTCATGTTTTTGTCCAGTACTACTTCTAATGCAATATCACTTGCATCACATATCACTTCAAATGGCAGGATGGCAGGTTCTAATCAAGCATCATCAGTATAGGTGTTGAAATCAGCTTTTCCTTTAATGTTTGAATGCCTACAAACATTTTTGATCAAAATCAAAAGGAGTATCTTTTTTAAGGAGATTAGATATAGGTTTAGCAATTTTAGAAAAATATTTAATGAATCTCCTATAAAATCTTGCATGGCCTAAGAAACTACAAACTCCCTTTGTGTTGGTGGGAGGTAGAAGTTGTTCAATGACTACTATCATTCCTCGGTCTACTTCTAGTCCACATGATGATACCTTATGCCTCAGCACAATGCCTTCCCTAACCATAAAATGACACTTTTTTCTAATTTAACACAAGGTAAGTTTCTTCACATCTCTGCAAGACAAGAGACAAGTTATGCAGTCATTGATCAAAAGTAGAACCAAAAACCAAAAAATTATCTATGAACACTTCCATTATGTTTTCCATCATATCATGAAAATTGCCATCATGCACCATTGAAAAGTGGTAGAAGCATTACATAAACCAAAAGGCATTCTCATATAAACCAAAAGGCTTATGCAAAGGTAGCATAAGGACTCATAAAGGTGGTTTGCTCTTGGTCCTCTGGGGCAATTATAATTTGATTGTAGCTTGAATAACCATCAAGAAAGCAATAGTAATCATAACTTGTAAAACGGTCTAGCATTTGATCAATGAATGGCAATGGAAAATGATCCTTTCTGGTGACTTTATTCAATTTTATATAATCAATGCAAACTCGCCACCCTATAACTATTTGGGTAGGGATTAATTCATTATTTTCATTCTTAATTACAGTCATCCCACCTTTCTTTGGCACACACTAAACTGGACTTACCCATTCATTATCAGAGATAGCATAGATAATTCCTACTTTAAGTAGTTTCAAAACCTTAACACATAATACCTCCTTCATTACTGAGTTGAGTCTTCTTTGGTGTTCTATGGAAGATTAGTATGAATCTTCCATCAAAATCTTGTACATGCAGATTGTTGAACTTAATCCCTTAATGTCTTCAATTGACTATGCAATAGTTGATTTGTGTTCCCTCAACATTCGAAGTAATTTTTTTTTCTTTCAAACCTGTAAGAGAAGAGGAAATAATCACTAGAAAAGATGAATTACTGCCTAAAAATGCATATCTAAGGTGATCTGGCAATTGCTTTACCTCCAATGTAGCTTTTACTTCCTCTACTATTGATTCTTCTTCCAATGCTTCTACCTTGTTGCTGAACTTTTCTTTTAAAAGCCAAGCCATGCTCCATGATTTCTCTAGAACCTATCATATATTGACTAACAAAATTTGTAATGCAATTTTCCAATAGGCCTTGAATGTTTTCATTAGAAAAATCATAAGTCACACATTCATTCAAAACCTCAATCCTGTAACAAGTATTCTTCTCAACTGGAAAGCTCATAACATAATAAATATTAAATTTTACCTCCTCTTCATTAATTCTTAAAGTTAATTCACCTTGCTGAACTTCAGTTAATGCTCTTCCAGTTGCTAGGAACGGTCTTCCAAGAATCAAAGGTACTACATCATCTTCTTCCATGTCTAACACCATGTAGTCAACTGGAAAGATAAATTTATCTAACTTTACCAAGACATCTTCATTGATTCCCTAAGGATAAGTCAGAGACCTATTTGCCAATTGTAGTGTAATGGTAGTTGGCATCACCTCTCCCAATAAAAGTTTCTGAAAAATTTGATAAAGGAATTAATAGATGCACCTAAATCATACAATGCCTTATTGTAATACCTTAAGATTTTTGAGTAAGGAAAATTTTTTCTAAACATTTATTTTGAGTATTCATGAGATGAATTGAGGTGAGGAGAATTTTTTTTCTAAATTGGATCATTATATATATATATATTAATTGCATATGAAGTCAATTTGTGTTTTGAGCTAAGTGCATGTTAAAAAGAAGCTAAATATAATGCAGGCATCACTTTGAGCTAAACAACTCACAGATGGAGGCTAAATAAGAAAAAATGATCAACATATACTTGTAGCCCATGAAATTATCTTTTCAACTCATCAAGAATCACATGAGGAGGAAGTTATGGCCAAATTACAAAAACTATTCCAGGTGGATAAATTAAAGGATGCCCATGATGGGATGAAGCTTGGTAATTTTGGAATTTTGTGTATTATTTATGTAAAATAATTTTAAAAATTTGTATGGAAGAGTCATTGAGACAAGACCATATGTATAATGTGGAATTTTCAAAGTGTACATGAATTGAAATGAATTATATTTTTATATGACACTTGAGGCTTAATTATTAAATGGGTGAGTACTGAGTCATAATTTATAATCATGATTAAATGACATTATACTGAGTATAGATTGGTTAGTCAAATATGAAGCTAAAATGGAATGTAAACCAAGTAGGTAACCTTAAAGACCCCTGATAAAGTGAAAATTATCTTTAGAAGTTCACTAAAACAAAGCTCCTAAACTTGTGTCAGCCATGAAGGCTCTTAGCCTAATGCGGAAAGGGTGTGAAGCATTCTTGGTTTCAACTATCGACACCCACTCCGAGCATCAATTACTGGAGGATATACCTATGTATGAGATTTTCCAGACATGTTCCCTAGTGAATTATCTGGGTTACCTCTTAAATGAGAAGTGGAATTTTGCATTGACCTTCAACCTGGGGCAGTGCCAATATCTAAGGCCCCATATTGTACGACACCAGTTAAACTGGCAGAGTTGAAAGTGCAGTTGTAGGACTTAATGGTCAAGGGATTCATCCATCCCAGCATGTCACCATGGGGCACACCAGTTTTGTTTGTTAAGAAGAAGGATAGAAGTTTGCAACTATGCATCAATTATCAAGAACTAAGTAAAGTCACCATCAAGAATAAATATCCATTGCCAAGGATAGATGATCTATTAGATCTGTTACAAGGAGCTACAATATTCTCTAAAATCGTTTTATAGTCTGGATATCATTAATTAAGGGTTAAACCAATGTATGTCCATAAGACTACATTCAGAACTTGATGGCATTACAAATTTTTGGCAATGAGATTTGGGTTAACGAATGCTCCTATAGTTTTCATTGATCTAATGAATAGGGTGTTTAAACCCTATCTAGATCTTTTTGTGATTGTCTTTATTGATGACATTTTGATTTATTCAAAAGACAAAGAGAAGCATGAATCACAATTAGAAATAAATATACAGAGATTAAGAGAGGAAAGACTCTATGCCAAATTAAAGAAATGTGACTTTTGGATGAATAGTGTGGCTTTTCTAGGCTATGTAATCTTGGGAGATGGTATCTCTATGGACCCTCATAAAATAGAGGCTATGGTAAATTGCCTAAACCAAGCACAGTAACTGAGGTCAGAAGTTTCTTGGGATTAGTTGGGTATTACCAAAAATTTGTTAAAGGATTCTCTTGTATTGCTATGCCACTGACACAATTGACTTGAAAAGGAGTCCCATTTGGGTGGAATGATTAGTGTGAGGCTACCTTCCAAGAATTAAAGAAGTGGTTGGTGGAGGTACCAATACTTGCACTTTCGTCAGTTTAGGGAAGATTTGTGATATATAGTGAAGGATTAGGCTGTGTCTTGATGCAGAATTGAAATGTCATAGCTTATGCATCACATCAATTGCACCCTCATAAGCGTAATTATCCAACCCATACTTGGAATTGGTAGCAGTATTATTTGCTTTAAAAATATGAAGACACTACCTTTATTGGAAAAATGTGATGTTTACACTGATCATAAAACTTTGAAATACATTTTTACTTAGAAAGAATTGAATATGAGGCAAAGATGATGGTTAGAATTATTAGAAGACCATGACTTGAACATTCACTATCATCTTGGTAAAGAAAACGTAGTAGTCAATGCTTTTAACAAAAAATCTAGGCATAGTTTGGCCAGCAAGCTTACACAGAAGAAAGAATTATTTGAGGAATTGAGGAAACTAGATGTACAAGTTGGAATGAAGGGAATAATTGCTCAAATGTGTTAATTAAGCATTCAACCTACCTTAGTAGATGAAATTTGAAAAACTCAAGAAGAGTCCTTAGAAGAAGAATTTTAGAAATTGAAGCTACAAGTATAACAAAATGAATTGCTAGAATTCTTCACTAGTGTAGACCATCTTGTGAGGTACAGGAATTGATTAGTTCTACCTAAGGGATTTGCAGTAATACAGAAAGTGCTAGAGGAAGTACATTATTCACCTTACACCATCCATCCTGGTGGTAATAAAATGTATCATGATTTGAAATCTAATATTAGTGGACAGTTATGAAGAATGATATCGCCAGATATGTGTCTAAATATCTAGTGTACCAAAGAGTGAAGGCAGAGGACCAAAGACTAGGTGGATTATTGTAGTCTATTGAATTTTTTGAATGGAAATGGACAGATATAATAATGAAATTCATCACTAGGTTATTGAAGATAACTATAGGATTTGACAGTATATGGGACATTGGGGATAGACTAACTAAATTCGCTCATTTTATGCTAGTCAAGACTACATTTACTGCTAAAAAATATGCATGGATATATCAGAAAGAGATTGTGCAGTTACATATTGTGCCTAAAGTGATCATTTTAGATAGATGTTCAGTATTCACTTCTAAGTTCTAGAAAGTATTACATAAGGCCATGGGAACACAACTAAACTTTGGCAATACTTATCATCCCCAAACTAATGGACAGATAGAGTGAGTAAACCAACAATTAGAGGACATACTCAAAGCATGTGTTTTAGAATGGGGTAAATCATGGAGCTAGTATTTATCACTAATTGAATTTATTTACGATCACAATTGTTACTCTAGCATCCAGATGGCTCCTTTTGAGGCATTATATGGGCGCAAATGTAGGTCACCCCTATACTAGATTGATATTGGTGAAGTTGCCCTAGTGGGACCCCAGATGATTGCGGATACAGTTGAGAAGGTGGCTTAGATTAAGGAAAAGATCCATATTGCTCAGTCATGCCAAAAGAGGATGTATGCAGATGTGACTTGGAATTTTAGGTGGGAGTTAAAGTCTTCTTGAAGGTATCTCCAATGAAGGGTGTGGTGTAGTTCAGCACCAAAGGTAAAATAAGCCTAAGCTATATCAGTCCTCATGAAATTTTGGATCGGATTGGCAAAGTGGCATATTGCATTGCATCACCAACAGTTGAGTGGAATTCATGATGTTTTCCATGTGTCTTCACTGAGAAAATATGAACAGGATTCATCTCATCTATTGGCACCAGAAGAAATCCAAATTAAAGAGAACCTACAATATGTGGAACAACCAATTCGAATACTAGATAATAAGGAGAAACAATTGAGGAATAAGGCTATTCATTTAGTCAAAATACAGTGGGGACATCATTCAGAGGATGAGGTAACTTGGGAACTAGAAGAGTCAATGAAAATAAAGTATCCCAACTTGTCCACTTAAGTTTTGAGGTTGAAACTTTTCATAAGGGGGGTAGAATGTGAACCCTTGAAATTTTTGCCAAAGATAGATTAGTTAGGCAGCTTGAGTTGGATGAGAGGTGCTTGCTAATATAAATGGAAAATCTTGATAAGCATGCTTAAAGATCAATGAATACGATGAACAGGAAAGAAATTCTTGACAAAAAGAGAAAATACTAATGAATATGAGTAATGGGTTGTATAAGGTGATGACTTGGAGAGAAACACTATGAGAAAAGTGGACAAAATGTATCATAGGCGGGCCGCATGTGTACTTAGTTTCATGCATTGCTAGAGCACCATAAGGGATTTAGTTGCACGCATCACTAGAGCATCGTAAGGGGTGGAGCTTAAAATGCTCCACTTGCTCCCATTTTCAGCCCAGACGTTTTAGCCTTCTCCCCTTGTTCCCTAAGCTCTAGAAATTGTTGATTCTCACGGAATTCAATGTAAATGCACTAAGGAATTGATAACAACCAGTTTTGTAGCAATCCGGCATGAAGAAAATGCTCTATTGGATTAATTTGGGCGATGGGAATTATAAAGAATAAGAGGATTTCACTACATAGTGCACTTTTGACTTTATTCAGAAAGTCAAGACACCATTAAACTTTCCTCTTTGTATCCAGTGCTAGTGGCCAACCACAGAGCATATCCTACAACAACAATGATAGACACTCTTATGGATCTTAATACAGTTGGCTCTGAAACTTGACATCATCACTCATGTCAACACATGGCTAGATTTCATCTAGATACCTATGTTACTTTTGCTTTAAGTAAAGTGTGTAACGTGTCCACTGCATATGGTGCCGACACTTCTTTTTCCTATTTGCTTTACTTTTACTGTAGTATCTTTTAACGTGTCAGTTTTGTATGGTGCCGATAGGCATTTGTAATAGTTTCTTATATCTCCTTTTTTATCTATAAATACAACTGTGCTCCACTATCAAAGGAAGCATAATTCTTCAAGCAACCATTGGTCTCTTATTCTTCTTTCTTATTTCTTGCATGATAAATCCCTTTCTATACTCTATTGAGTTTTTAGGTCTGTGCCTTTCTAGATTCGATGTCCATTACCAAGCAATAATATTAGATATTTGATTGTTTCTAGAATTTTAGCTATCTAGACTTTATTACTTCTGTCTATACATATGTAATCAATATACCCCATCTTGAGCAATTCTCCCCAGTTGGAAGAATTAAACAACTCTCCTATGATCCTGACTTTCAAAATTCCCCCCACATTATAAGTATAGTTTTTCCATGGTGGTAAGGATTTGATCAATACTTGTTCTAAGGTCAATAATGTTTCAGTTTTTAATTCCTTGACCTTTTCTTGTACTAGATCCTGGTCCAGAATGTATTTTGTGGTTTGGTCCTCTAGTTGTCTGGTGAGATCTAACACTTGAGAATGTTGTCCTTGGGTTAGGGATTTTAACCTAGCATTTTCTCTTTCTAGTACTTCAATCATGTCTCCTATTCTTAAAGCTATAATGAAAGCTTGTTGCAATGCTGCTTTGTCAAAATAATGGTATCCCTTTACCAATCTTGCAAAGATGAGTTCCATTAACTCTCTTGCTCAAGGTTTTGAGAAACGAGGCCTCCATAGTTTGCCTTGGTTGGATTGTATATGATATATCCAAAGTCATTTCTCATGATATTTGGATTACCAATATAAGTCATCTTTAAGTGTGGTAATACAATATCGACTTTCAGAGTACTTTTTGAATGATATTCATTTTTGTACTTCTTTGTTCTTTGATATGCTTCCTGAGTATGAATTTTATGTATCATTGAATTCTGAGCTTTCTAGGATTTCTTCTCTGGGTTGCTCAACTCTACCTTGTTTCTTAGGAATTGGTTATTGTTCTAAAACCTTTTCTTTCCTTTCCAAGAGTTTTTTTGGGCACTGACTTGCATATTGACTTAACTCTTTACAAATCTAGCATCTGAGCTCAAGTTTTTGTGTCGAAGACGATCCTATTTCTGCTTGCTTGATTTCATCTATCTTTAGCTTTTTCTAAGGATAGTGTTTTGCCTTGTGTACTACTCTCTTGCATTTGCTGCATAAGATAGAATCCATTCACCAGTTGTTTGTAAAATCCTGCAATTTCTTAAGTGAGAGAATCAGCACTAACATTTTGATTACTACGAATTAGCTCAATATCAAAATTATAGTATGTAAGTCTTTGTTGCCATCTAACCAATTTTTTCTGTCTGATGTCTTTAAGTTTCAAATTTTTATAATTTTTAACATATGATGAATCAGTTCGGACCAAAAATGATTTTTCTGATGCAATAAATAGTTCATTGGCCTTGATGGATTGTATTACAGAGAATACTTCTTTTTCATGGATTGGTCAATTGATTTCAGAACCTTTAAAGGTTCCTCCCTAATACCTACTAATTTCTTCAATGTTGGTGGATGTTTTTCTTGATTTCAGCACACATCCCCAATATGATTAAGGCATCAACTTCTAAGATCATATAATCTCCTTTTTGAAGTAGTTTAAGTTCTAGGAGATTTTTCATTTGAATCTTGATTTTCTTAACCAACTGAGTATCTTCACAACTCCATTCCCAAGGAAGTTTTTTTGAAGTTTTCCTGTGTAAGACTCTAGTTAATGCTACAAGACCTTTGATAAAGGTTCTGGCATAATTTAGAATTTCTAGAAACCTTAGCAGCTATTTCCAATCCTCAATTCTATCTAGAAAGTCTCTTATGGATTTTGCAATGTGTGGTTTAAGTTTTTTATGATTTTCCTCAATCTCTAATCCCAAGAAATTGATCTTCAATTGCATCCATAAACATTTCCTTTCTAACAAGATCATTCCTCTCTAAGGAATATCTTTGCCACTTTTCTGAATGGCTAACATGTTCTTCCTGTGTTTTTGAGAACAAGAGAATATCATCAATGTAAATCAAAATGAATTCTTTCATTCTAGCAAATGCTAAATCCATTCATCGTTGGAATATTCCAGGTGCATTTTTTAATCCAAATGGCATAACTAGCCATTTATATATAGACTTTGAAGACATGAAAAAGTAGTTAGGTGAATACTATCTTCATGCATCCTGATTTGCCAAGAGCTTGACTTTAAGTCAAATTTTTGATATACCGTGGGCCGATTTTTTCTAATCCAATTTCTAAGCTCTTCTTGATTAGGGAGGTTATATCCATCCGATTCTATTGCTTGACTCAGTTCCCTATAATCAATTACCATTCGAGCTTTTCCTCATACCCTTTCAGCATGATTTAACACTATGTAGGTTGCACTTTAGCGTTTACTAGTACTTGGTTTGATTAGACCTAGTTTTTGGAGCTTTGGGATTTGCTTCTCAAACTCCTCTATCATCTCTGAAGTATATTTTATTCCTCAACTTCTAATGATAGTTTCTGGATTTTTTAATTTTAAAGAAGCCTCAGTCCTGCATTTTTCGGATAATGCTTGCAAATTTACTTTAAACTTACCTCGAAGCCTTTCTTTGATTTCTTCAATGGCTTCATTGACACAAAGCATGTTTCCAAGGTTATCTATTCATGTTCTTCCTCCTACTCCATCATGGAGATAATGGTTTCTGTAGTTGAACATTCTATTCCTCTTTTTGCTTCTTTCTTCATGATAGAGGATGAAATTTCAATAGAAATTCTGAATCCTCCTATTCAAATGTGATCTATCTCTTGGATGAATGGTTTATTTTCTGGTTGATGTTTTAGAAATGTATTTCCCAAGATAAGATCTTCAGACAAGTCTTCAATGCATAAAAGGATATTAATCCATAAAACTTTATCTAATATTCTCATCTTCTCTCCTTCTGCCATCTTAGTTACCCTTATTGATGAATTGTTAGCAATGGTAAGAGGTAACTCTGGTATTATTTTCCACATTTCTGGAGACAAAAGATTATAATTTGTACAAAAAAACTAGCACCTATATCTACGAGGGTTATCTTGTTTTTGTTATTGATGATGACCTTGATTTTTATAGCAATTGGTAAATCCACCAACACCTGTAGACTCTTTACCTTTGGCTGAGATTTGAATACTATCATCATCCCTTGAGGTTCATCTTCATATATTAGAACATTGATTTTTGTCTTCCCAATATTCTTCTTGAGTCCGTGGAAGTACTATCAGTGGATAGTCTGCTTGGTTCTCTTGGTTTCATCTTTAGATCTTCGACCACTTTTTTTTGAAAGACTTGGGAATGTTGGTGTCATTGATAATCAATCTATTTCTTTTTTGTTTGATTTGAGATGATTCCAGCATTTTTTGGTTCCCTCCTAATCTTTAAATACCCAATTTCTAGGCCATGTGAGCCTTTTGGGATTTAATATTATTGGAGTCATACCTTTGACTAGGTTTCTAGACTCGAACAATTTTGTATACATTTGTTCATTTTTGACTTTTGGTCTATGTATATTATAGAATCGAACAAATGCTCTGCTCCAAACTCATATTACCCTTCTATTTCCTCATTGACCCTATTTGCCCCACTCATTAGTATAGATTCTCAAGCTCAGGGTTTTTGCTATGTAAGAATCCTTGAGATCTACACTTAGTCTTGGCCAAACCTTGATCCATACTGGTCCTTTGCTTAGGTTTGCCCTTGCTCCTCCCAATATTGATTTCTCGAGCTACCCTGTAGTCCTTGCATCAACTACTGCAACTAAAATTGGGAGATCCAATTCATCTCTTACCAAAGGAGAGATTCCTAATTGGACTAGGCCATATTAAACAAAATTTTTCTTTCTTTTTATAGCTTCCTAAGTTTGATTCATCTTGACTAATGAAATCAAAAACTGCCCATTATCTGTGGCCTATAATTCAGTGGTTGTTTCAGTTTCAAAGATGTGTACTACTTCTTAGTAAGGAATCTAGCTTTTGTTATAAACATCTGAGATGCTTATCGAGGGCATTTTCCATTCATAGCAGTCTCTTGAAGGAGAGGCTAGTTTTGTGGCTGATTCGTGTAACTCATGGATGGCTTCTATTTGTTCATCATGTAATGCTACTAAATCAATAGCATTTGATTCCTTATTGGTCATCATGAAAAGTCCTATGTCATGGAATTTTTGCCATACTTGACTTTTATGATCAAAATCAGTTTTTGTATCTGATTTTGAAGATAAATCTTCTGAATACTCTAATTTTATTTCAAATATTTTCTCGGTATCTGAGTCAATCTCCTCACCCCATATTGGTTCAAATTCTAATTTTTCATGGGTGTACAATAAGGCTTTCACAACAGGTTGCCTTATTTTTCTTTCTGGGCATGTTGTTCGATTATGAGCAAGTTTCCCGCATAACCAGCAACATTTACATTGAGACAATGACTTACCTTTAGGACACTTGGGATCTTGTCCGTATTTGTCTCTGAAGGCTTGTCTCTTTTCTTCCAAGCTCCTAAGTGGTTGAACAAATCTACCCCTGGCTTTGCTTTTCCCTTTCTTAGATCAATTATAGCTTTATGATAGTTTTTCCATCTTTGCCCTTGTTAGATGGTTTTGAACAGTATCCTCCTTGGCATGAGGTTTGTTCCTTCATGGACTTCCATTTGATTGGTTCACAACCATACCTACCTACTACGAATTTAAACTTGTTGCAACATTTTTCTGACATGATTGGTATCTTGCCTACATCCTAAGAAAGCTTTCTTTCCATGTAGTACAATCTGATACAATGTCTTACTACGTTAGCTCTAGAACTTAACATATCTGCTATATTTGAATTTGATAGCATACGTTATTCTAAGGCTCTTTGGGCAACAACTCCCCGTTTTCCTGGAAGTTTGTCCTAAAATATCTCAATGCATATTTTTGGCCTTCAAAACTCAACTGGAAATATCTTTCTTTGAATTTATAAAAATATTCATTGTATTGGCACATATCACAGATCTACAAATTTATTAAGGCTACTCTTGCTTTCAGCCTTTGATATCCATCTGTATCTGTGATGGTTGTTCCAGAAAATTCTCTCTTTAGGATATCTACGAAGATAGGAGTTACTTCTTCTGTATTTTGGGCATTTTCTTCAATCACCTAATTAATGGAAGATCTTCTATCAACTCGTCCTAAAACTATTGAGCTATGCCCTGTAAACTGGCTGCTAGGTACATTCGTGCCTTTTCTATAGTTCAGCCTCTTCCTCTAAGGAAGGTTATCCTTTCTTGGTTTGCCCAAGCCTCAATGGCCATCTTTGTATCTCTTTGATAGTTTATATTTAAATATGCCCCTGTAGAGATATTGGTTCCATTTTTCTATCTCTAGGAATAAACCTATAATGTGTTTTCCAAGGATATCATGGCTTATGAGATTCAGCTGGCTGATGTGCTAGACTTCTCAAGCTTTCAAAATTTTTCTACCATTCTTCCAATGGTTCTATTCCCATCTCGGTGGCTAATCTTTTGTAAGCTTATTCTATGCTCAATCAAGAGGCTCCTCCTAAAAACATTAATCTTTCATATAGGTTTTTTGAGGACTCTACCCTTCTTCTGGCCTTTTGCATAAGGGTTTCTTCCACTTCGTTCAGCCTCTCATTAAGTTCCTATTGAACCTGAAGTACATCATCCCTTGTCAACTTTTCTCTTTCTAGAGTTTGCTGAATGTCTTTCTTAGCATTTCTAACTCTTGAGAGAAGTTCTATGGGATCTGGATGGTCTTCTTCTTGATACCCATATCTTGGGATTCTGAAGACCTCTCCTTCTTCCCCTCTTGGCTGGGAAGACATTGACCTCTCTATTGGCCCTATGAGAATAGATCTTTCTAGCCAGTTTCTAATGCTACTAACATTGGACGATCCTTAATTTTGATCCGTCTCATTACCTTTTCCTGGTTTAACCATTTTACTGACCTAAGGTTTTGTCAAATTTCTTCTATCCTTTTCAAGACTTAAACTTGACAAGTCCAGGTAGCCAAAATTCTAGAAACAATTAGATATTTACTATTATTACTTGCTTATGGACATTGGATGCTTACTTGTCTTGGTGTAGCCTCCCCATTTTTGAAAGCATCAAAAATAAACCCTGAATGTCCAAGTTTTTTGATATGGGTCTTGAATCTAGGAGAGGAAATCCGATCAATGTTTGACTCGTCAACACCTTGGAAAGAGAAAGATTGGGAAAAATTCCAAAAACAACTATTGTCCTCTGCATGTACCAGAATCATCATAATCCTCTAAGTAGAGCATGCACAACAAAATCCCAAAGTAATTTCTCTCACTGGCTATGACTCCTCATTAGAAAACATTTTAGCCATGATACCCAAGAAATATTTGACCATTGCTCAATAGCTTGAAGAAGCTTATCACTCTGAAATCGATAAGTTTATTTAGAAGATCAAGACACCAGCAAACTACGCTCTCTGTATCCAGCACCATTGGCCAAACATAGAGTGTATCCTACAACAACAACCTACAATATTGATAGACGCTCTCATGGATCTTGATACAGCTGGATCTAAAACTTGACATCATCACTCATGTCAGCACATGGCTAGATTTTATCTAGCTACTATGTTACTTTTGCTTTAAGTAAAGTGTGTAAAGTGTCCACTGCATGTGGTGCCAACACTTCTTTTTCTTGTTTGCTTTACTTTTACTATAGTATCTTTTAATGTGTTAGTTTTATATGGTGCCAACAGGCATTTGTAATAGTTCCTTATATCTCTTTTTTCATCTATAAAACCAACTGCGCTCCACTCTCAAAGGGAGTAGAATTCTTCAGGCAACCATTGGTCTCTTATTCTTCTTCTTTCTTATTTCTTGCATCATAAATCCCTTTCTATAATCTATTGAGTTTTTGGATCTGTGCCTTTGCAGAAGACATCTGAAGTTTGAGCCAAAGTCTATGTTGTGAATGAAGCTCTTATACCAAAATTGTCAGCTAAGCGTGGTGGAAAAGGTATATAATCATTTATTTCTTTAGGATAATAATTTAATTCTGTTAGAAAAATTCCTTGGATTCTATTTTATAAAGTCAATTTGGGAATTGGGAAACTTGGAAATTTGAGGAAACATGAATTAAGCAGTGAATTGGGTGTTTTGAATGTGAATTGAAATACAAATTTAGTTTAATCATGCTTAGATGTGGTTTGGGAAAGAAATCCCAATTTGTTATTAGTTGTAATCATGAGAACTAGAAATTAATGTTTGATGAAATGGCATTTAGAGAGGCTTAGCATGATTACCCATGTTGATGATTCCCTAGTCATCTTCTAATTGACTTTGAGGTGAGTAATGGGGTAAACCCTAAAAAGGGTTAGGCTATGGAATAAGGATAATCTCTGTAGTAACTGTATTTTATAACCTATAGATGCACTTGGATGATAATGGGACATATGTTTCGAGTGTAGGACTTCCAAATTGTGAATAAATTCTTAGAAACACAAAGCTCTAAGGGAAATAAAGGTGAAGTGATCAAGTAAGCAGGTTTCCTTTATCTAAGTAATTGAGTTAAGTTTAATTGAATTCTATGTATATGCACTTCGGGCACTATATGGTAATTGTTTAAGGTTGCCAAATCATGTTTTTGACGTGTTTAAAGTATGTGAAGTATGTTATATATGGTTTGAAATGAAGTCAGTTATGTTGCTAATATGGCTTCAAGAGATAAATCAAGTTAATGTTACATAACATATTGGTATGTCCAATTCAAGATAATGAAATTTGAGAATCGAATAAGGTGTTGTATACATGCTTATGAAAGAATGTGCTAAATTGAGTCATATGAGCTAATGGAGGCTAAGGATAGATTAAATACAATAGATTAAGGCTTAAATTGCTTATTTAAACTTAGCAAATGAAGTAGAATAAAGAGATGCAAGAAGGGCAAAAAATCAAAATGCATAGTGTACTGCATGCCACAGCAAACAATTTGAATGTCGCAACACCAAAATGGGATGTCGCAGCACTTGTGTGCAAAATGGACAGGTTGAGAAAATCAAGAGTTGGAAGTTGCGACATCCGAATTAGATGTTGCAGTGCCCAATTTGCTATCAACAGTAACCCTTGGGTAAGAAGTTGGATGCCACAACATCCAAATCTAATGTCCTGACATTTGATTCACTGTGAATAGTAACTTTTTCCCTTTTTCAAAAATTTTCCTATTTTGTAAATTTGGGTTTATTTATGGTATTTTGCTATTTTGAAGGTACATTTTGTGGTCATATTATTAAGAAACACTAGAAAACAATAAAAACACAAGAAATGTTATATTATAAGAAACATTAGAATGACATGGGGATTTATTTCTTAAGTAAATGAATGTCTAATAGAGGTACGTAGTTGAGTCTGAGGATTTAATTTAGCATTAAGTTGAATTTAGCAATTTGATTGAGAAGTTGAATGCTTACCCAAGTAATCAAGTATGTGAGATTGGGTTTGGATGCTTGCCGAGATGGCCACTTGGTATATGGCTAAGTCCACTTAGTGTGTGGCTAAGTCCACTAGGTGTGTGGTTGAGTCCACTTGGTATATGGCTAAGTCCACTTAGTTAATGGCATCCCGAGCATGATATTGACTGGTGGTAGATGAGATATAAATGATGTACTTATCTTAAAAGACTCTTATTTTAAAATTTGTATAATTGTTTGTGTTGGTCTCATTATAGTAGTTCCATTTGCATATGTGAGATTGTATAATGTATTTATTCTATATATGATGGATTAAATCACATACCTGCTTATTGAGTTGCCCAACTCACCCTGTTTTGTTATGTTTTAATTGATAGGCCCAAAGATAGAGCCTAACGAGGGGTTAGCACTCAAGAGAGGGATACACACTGATGGTTAGGACTCCTTAACTTTTTTGTATTTTGGAATGTATTAAAAATGTAAATTTTGAATTATGTCAATGATGTAAATAATGTAAAGCTAAGATGTAAAATTATGATATCTTACATGTCATTACTTTATTAGGTGTATATATACCTTTCGACATTCTGCCTTTGCAGTGTGACTACAATTCTAGGCATTTGTGGGTGTTTATGATTCTTGTATATAGGTTTAAGAAGGTAAATTCAGGGGAGACTATGGCCATGGGTTCTCTTGTTACTAGCTTAGTAGTGCCTCTAGAGGATGGCATTACAGCCATGGAGTTGGGGCATGAGGTAGGAAGAGAGGGCAAGAATGGGTAGAGAGAAGGAGATGGAGCACCTTATTTGTTTCTCCTTTTGGGTTCTCCGGTGACATGTTTTAGCCCATGCATGTGAAGCCCTAGATTTGAAATCTTTGTGCCATGATTTTCCCCCAAAATAAATATAACAAATATTCCCTTTCATAGAGACATTAAAATGTATAATTAATCTTCTCAATTAATTAGGGATAAAGCCATTTAATCATGATATCAAGCATTATTTAAATTATAGGCCATTACTCACCTATTTAATAATTAAACCTCAAATATCATATAAAATCAATAAATCATTTTCAAATTCCACATTATACACATATATTTGCCTCAATGGGTCTTCCATACAAATTCTCAAAATAATTTTTCATAAATAATACACAAATTTTTAAAATTAGCAAGTTAATCCCATCATTTCCATCCTTAATTGTCCACCCGATGTAATTTTAGTGCATTGGGCATTACTTCCTCATACAATATTCAAATCATGTGATTCTTGATGAGTTGGAAATCTAATTTCAAGGTATACAACTTTTATGTTGATCACTTTTTCTAAATCATTCAAATTTTATGCTAAAAAATGGATACAAGTGACACCATTTTCAACTAGTTTTTAATATACTTTGGTGCTTAATACACAAATTAACTTCATATACAACTTACATATATATAATGATCTAATTTAGACAGAATTTTTGCTCTCACCTCAAGCCATCTCATGAATGTCCAAAATAAATACTTACAAAAAGAATTTCTTACTTGAAAATCCTGGGACATAACATTCTACCATTCTTACAAAGAGTTTTGTCCACAAAACTTTAAATCTTGCTCCACAAGTAAAGGTATTTAGTTTCCTTTCAACCATTCATACCACCTCCATGCTTTGGTTCACTATCACTAGTAATGACACTTACACAAATCTTTATCTAAGGTGTTCAAAGTGTCAATGCAATCAAGTCAACATAAAATCTTCATTCATAACTAGCTTTATTCACGCTTACTATATTCATACATGATTTTACAATTGCCCAAACCTGGGGATCATACATCAACTTCATGACTCATAGTCGTACACAATACATCAAAGCAACTAACCACAATGCACTCTGGTCTCACCCTGTACCCCTAGCTACGAAGACTGCTAGGCCCATGATGGTTTCTCATAGTCATCTATGGCACCTCGCCCTCATTGCTCTACAGGGATCACAGGTTAACCAATTAGAGACCATGTCATCATAACATTAGTGCCACTAGGGCACATCCACATGCCACAGTTTCATAACATCTCAAAGCCATATAGGCCATCCACGCCAACCACGCGTACAAGTCAATCACGTGTATTCAATGCTAGGCCATCTAGGCCTCCACCTTAGGTGGGTGTCAAGTCACATCGGGCTATCCAAGCATCACAGTCAAGCCCCAGGCCATCATCCCACCTTAGGTGGGTGTCAAGTCACATCGGGCTATCCAAGCATCACAGTCAAGCCCCAGGCCATCATCCCATATGGAGGTCAGGTCATTCTAGGCTATCCAGGTAGCACAACCAAGCCCCATCATATCTAGGCCAATCCAGGCCATTTCTGCCACCACCAAGGCATATCATTATCTACAACCATGCCCCCACCATGGCATGGTGGCACCCCATGGATGCCTATCATGTCCAGGTCCCCATAATCCACACACACCCCGCAATTGTCTTATTGGATCATTGCAAAGGTGTATCCACACACACCCCATGAGTGTCTTATCAGATCTAAGCCTCTATCACTAATAAGGTCGCCACTCCCCCTCCTAACCTCTAGCACATCACATCTGTGCCATATAGGCATGATCATAACATATCAATGGATTTTTTGGTGGGCTTCCATCATACCATGCCAATATTTCATCATGTTGGCCTCCAACCATCACATCCCTCAAGGCATCGCATATATCATATCACATAATTTCACACACACATACATACATATCCCCCATATACAAATTTCATCAATCAGTTCCATTAATTGAAATGCATCAACCCAAGCAGCTTAGGCTCATCACCACATTCAATGTCAATCATATGTGGGAATACACACGATCATTGATCACATTATCAATGAAAATAACTTAATTAAGTCATGACAACATCCAATATTAATCAATTCAAAATGCTCAGAAGCAATCTGGGGGATATTCATTTTACTATCATGCCTCATTATAGACTATCAAGGAATGTGTTTTGACTAGATTCTAACAAAATGCATCTCACTTAAACAAACAAAATGTACACAATGGGAATACTTTCCTCAGCAATATATGGCCACGCCAACAATTACAATAATCCATCACATCCATAAAATCCACCAAGTAACACTCAAAGTTCATAGCACACAATTCAGTACATAATTCATTCAATTCTTAGTTAAATACATAACATAATGGGGCCATTTACCTAGATAAACATCTAGAACTTATACCATAACACACCATGTCTAGTCAATTAATCAAATATTTAACTAGGTTTCACACAACCTTATTGACCTAATGAATCCAATGATACCATGACAAATCATCCCAAACAATTCAAGAAATAGAACTGAATTCAGTTCCCAGCACCCATTTCTGAAACTTCACCGTTTCATCATTTTAAGTTCACATACACTAAAAAATTAATATTCAAACATTCAAATATGGTGCGCATAAAAGCACCAGCACTTTTCCACTATGCCACTCTTATCATAGCAAAAATATGCCACTGTACAAATGGTTATTAAAATCATATTTGTGCTATCACAGCATTATCATAGTTATTTCATATGGATATCATCTATACATTCTCACATCCATACCAAGCATCACTTACATGCCTCCTTTTTCCTTTCTTAAGACATTAGTCTTCCAAAACCCTTAAGCTAATATTTTCCCATGTTCTCATGCTTTTATCAACTCATATTAGGCATGTCCTTTCCTATCTCCTTCCAATAACCGTTGCCCTCATGATTTTGGGCTAATTACTCTTGGTATCAGATAACCCTTGTCCTCATTAATTATTATAACACTTGTGGTGTTTGAAATCTACTCATGTGAAAATGGTTAGAGTTTAATCTATGAATTTGATAAATTTTACTAAAGTCAATGAGAAGAAAAGAACTTAAGTGGTGAAATTAAGCAAAAGCATGTTTATGATCAATATGAATTGCCTAAAATAGTCATCATACATATTGTAATGTGTGTGAAACATTAGGGTGGGCATTGGATGTTATTTGGAAGAAAAGTGACCTATGAAGTTAAGTATGGCAGAAAAAGGATGGTAAAAATAACTAAATAGGTGATTCTTAGCAATTAACCTCAAATGAGGTGGAAAATAGTATAAACATATTTCATTTCAAATATGTAATGTGTGTGGGAATTAATTTTTAGGATGTTGGAAGTGTTTTATGCGAAATGGGATCATTAATGACTTGTATAAGTACAAATTCTGAATTTGAACAGTTCCTTATAATGAATGGATTATTGTTTTAATTTGGGAGTGAGATTTAATTACTTGAATGAGCATTTTTGGAGGATTATGGAAGGGATTAATGGAAAATGAAAGGGCTAAAAGTTTAATGAAGATGGATGAGAGGAAAAGTAGGAAAAATAGAGTTTAGAATAAGTCAGCAGTGGGTCCATGCCACGACACAAGAATCCCCTATCGTGCATGGCTTCAGCATGGGCAGAATGAGGAATTCAAGGAGTCCATGTTACAGCATAGCAGACCCATGCCATGACATGAAAATCCCCTACCGCGGCATGGCTTCAGAGATGTGGAATTTTTGAGCAATCATTAATCCCCTACCACGACATGGAAATCCCCTGCAATGACGTGGGTTCAATGGTGTGCCAAAGTACCTAAAAAATCCATTTTTGTAAGCCAAACCCATTCCATTGTCATTCTAGTCCATCTCATTTTCTCCCTTAATGCCATTCTTTCTTCCCTAACTCTATTAAGCCCCATTTTTCATCAATTGTACTAGAAAACATGGGGATTAAGATAGGCAATCAAGTTAGCATGCCTCTCTGCTTGGGTTTTGGCTCTTTGGACTATGGGAAAGTGGATGTTTATATTTAGAATTTGTATTATTGCTTTATTTTAATTAATATATAATTATACAGGTTACACCTTAATATTTTGGGTTAGGCACTACCAAATTTTAGGCAAAGTACCCCACCCTAAAAGTTGGCAAATCATAGTGAATTTACATGGAAATATGAACGTCGCGAAGGCTGGGCGTGATAGAATGGTATCAGAGCCTAGGACTTAACTATGTAATAAGTTTGGCTCATCGGTGTGATATGATGGCTTGATTATAAGTTGATTATAAATTGAGACCATGGAAGAATTTTAGATTATGGGTAAATTGACGGCACGAGTATGGAATTGAAAGGCAAGTAAATGACAATTGTGAATTGATATGCATATGAATGGATGATATATTTATGAAATGAATATGAATGGTATTTGTGATTTAGTATAATATTGCATAGTGAATGCCAATATGAGATGCTCATGGAGGTACTATGATAGTACAAGTGAGATTGAAATAGATATATATATTGATGATAAATATATATTATGATTAGAATAGAGCAGGGAAATATGATAGTTCTTATATGCTTCTTGTTTGAATGATAATATATTTGTTTTATGGTGTAGGTGAAATGAGAATGATAAGATTGCAAAGTTTTGTTAATAAGTATTAGAAATTGAATTCAGTTTGATTTGTTTAATTGAATTGTGATGGAATCATGGGATTCCTTTGGTTAAAATAGTTGTGTGAACTTAATTAGTTAAGTGATTATTTTGCTTAGATATGGTCTGTTATGATAATGTAATTTTTTTGCTAAGCCAATATATTTATTTTGTTAACATATGTGTTCTTTTGTTCCTTGATGAATTTGGTTGTGATGGATGGTATATTTACCTATATGATTGAATAACTTTGTTTGTGAATATGTTGATTTGAATGGATGGATATGTATGCCATGATTGTATTATTTGACATTGAATTTCATTATGGTCGAATTAAGTTGTATTGATTGATAATATGAATGATGAAATTCTGTACTTGTCCCTCCAAATGATTGATAGATAATTTATGCTATACTTTTGAGTTTTGGATTGATATAATTGATAATGTAATTGATAGATGAAAAGTTTTGTATATTTGAATTATTGAAATGGAGATTGTTGATATGGCCTCGCATTTCATTATAATTGCGTCGGAATTTTGTATTATGTAATATGTTAGGTAAAAGGAGACTAGGGAACACTTGGAGGGTTAGTAATGATAAATGAGTCAGGGAATTATGAGATAAGATATTGATAGTGTAATAGAATCCATGTATAAAATTGAATTGGGTTTTGATTGAAACTTATAAGGCATACTTAGATTATGATTGAAAATTTGATGCATGTGAAGTTCAGATTCGGGTATCAGTATCATCTGTATGAATTGAAATTGCAATATCATTAGAATATCATTTGTTAAATTTGGATTGACTATTATTAGAATATCAATTGTATGTAATTGAGTTTAATTGCAGTTTGAGAATTTGTGGTTGGATATGCCTGGGTTGGGTTATGTCCTAGGCCTGATTATTGATTGAGATTTGGATATTTGACCTTGCAATTAATATTTGGACATTTGGTTATTTGATTATGGCCTTGAATGCCTCTTTGAATATGGTTGATATGTATTTGAGGTTTGGATGCCTACCAAAATATGATTTATAAGTAATTCCGATTTAAGTGTTGTTGAGATGACTTGTTTGGTTTTGTTTTTATGATTCCTTGGACTGATACAATTTGACTGGGGTCCACCCTACCTATCCCATTATAGAATGATTCAACACCCTTGGGGTGACGGCTACCGAGGTGGCAATATGGTGGCACATGCATTACATCTTTGGCATTTATGACATTGGTGATATTAGGGTGGCATATGCATCATTTTTGGCATAAGTGTTTTATTTGGCATTTATGACATTTGTGACTTAGGTATGGCTTTTGTGACATTTGTAACTTAGGTATGGCATTTGTGACAATCATAGCAGTTTTGGTATTGATGGCAACTGTAGCACACACATCATTTTCGGATATTAGTGCCCTTTTTGGCGTTTTTGACATTTGTAGCATTTTTGGTATTAATGGCAATGGTAGCACACACGTCATTTTTGGATATTAGTGCCCTTTTTGGCATTTGTGACATTTGTAGCATTTTTGGTATTGATGGCATTAATGACACCTTGATCATAATTGTTGGTATTTCTAGCATGTTAGACATTTATAGTGATATTTGTATGATTCATGTGGATGTACACACCTTAATGAGAATTGGAGCACTACGGGCATTGGCACTTGGTCGAGGATGAAAACCATGCATCCTAATACCATTTTATTTATAGTTGAATCCACTTGGTTTGTGGTTTCACCCACTTAGTTGTAGCTAAGTCTGCTTGATTAGAGACTGTATTCATTCTATGTCACAGGCAAAATATGATGATTGATTGAGTATAGTGGAAAGTAAATTTGATAACCATATGAACAGAATGTGGGAAATGACACCTGATTGAGGCCAAAGGATTATATTTGGTTTTTTTTTATTATTGGTTAGTTAGATGTGTTGCAGATGATGTCATGTGATGAAGTAATACCACCTATTCGTAGTTATTAGCAAATTAGTGAATTAGTGGATAAGGAAGTTATACTTTTCATATGAATGAATTGGAAATTGGATTTTAATAGAGTATCGGAATGAATGGACATGGTCACTGCAACAGTGATATTAGAATTTGTATAACATTAAGAGAATGATGTAGGGAAGCGTGGTGGAAAAAGGATAGTAATTGATTTGATTTTCTTGAGGTATAATTTGGTATTATGTTAAAATTTGGTGCAGTGATATTGTTAGTGTTAACCTACCTATATTAGCACTTGAGTCCATTGGACAATGCATTATGTATATGTGTTATTATGATTAGGTAATATGATCAGGAAGTCAAACATGCATGGAGTATCCCATGGATACGGATCTGTAAGTTCAAATCAGATTGTAAACTTGAGACAGTAATGACAATCATTTGATATCGAAAGTTTTGTGGATAAAACATTTTGTAAGGAGGGGAGTTTGTAACACTTGTGGTGTTTGAAATCTACTCATGTGAAAATGGGTAGAGTTTACTCCACTAATTCGATAAATTTCACCATTTTAAGCTATATAAAGTCAATGAGAAGAAAAGAACTTAAGTGGTGAAATTGAGTAAAAGCATGTTTATAATCAATATGAATGGCCTAAAATAGTCATCATACATATTGTAATGTGTGTGAAACATTAGCTTGAGCATTGGATGCTATTTGGAATGAAAGTGGCCTATGAAGTTAAGTATGGCAAAAAAATGTTAGTAAAAATAACTAAATAGGTGATTCTTGGCAATTAAACTCAAATGAGGTGGAAAATGGTATGAACATGTTTAATTTCATGTATGTGATGTGTGGGAAGTAATTGTAAGGATATTAGAAGTGTTTTATGTGAAATGAGGTCATTGATGACTTGTATAAGTACAAATTCTAAATTTGAAAATGTCCTTGTAATGAATGGATTATTCCTTTAATTTGGGAGTGAGATTTAATTACTTTAATGAATATTTTTGGAGGATAATGGAAGGGATTAATGGAATATTAAAGGATTAAAAGTTTAATGAAGATTGATGAGAGGCAAATTTGGAAAAACAGAGTTTAGAACAAGTCAAAAAGTGGGGCAGCGAGTCCATGCTGCGGAACAAGAATCCCTTGTCATGGCATGGCTTCAGCATGGGCGGAATGGGGCATTCAAAGAGTCCATGTCGCAGCATGGCTTCAGAGATGCAAAATTTTTGTGTAGTCAGCAAGGTCATGCTGTAGCACAAAAATCCCCTGCCGTGGCACGAGTTCGATGGTGCGTCAAAGTACCCAAAAAATCCAATTTTTTTAAAGCCCAAACCCATTCTATTTTCATTCTAGTCCATCCTATTTTCTCCCTTAATGTCATTCTTCCTTCCCTAACTCCGCTATGCCCCATTTTCATAAATTTTGCTAGAAAACATGGGGATTAAGATGGGTAATTAAGCTGGCATGCCTCTTCGCTTGGGTTTTGGCTATTTGGACTGTGGGAAAGTGGATGTTTGTATTTAGAATTTATATTATTGCTTTATTTTAATTAATATATAATTATATATGTTAGACCTTAATATTTCAGGTTAGACTCTGCCAAATTTTGGGCAAAGCACCCCACCCTAAAAGTGGGCAAATCTTAGTGAATTTACATGAAAATATGAACATCGCGCCTCAGAAGGCAGGACATGACAGTTATCAATCACCACTTTCACGTAACATAATAACATCAACTAAGGCAATATAAGGGAATATCTGCTATCACCATCCATCCAAGCATTCACATAGTATAATATATTATCAACACAATCATGAGATATCTCTTATCCCATCTAATCTATCCATTCACATTATTACAATAGGAGACTCAACTTGGAATACTTATTATCTCCATCAATCCATACCATGATTGACATGGCAATATGAAACATTCTATCTAACATAAGCTTGGGATATCTTTTATTCCTCACATCTAGACATTCATACATAAGAATAAGCATCATTATACACAAATTTTAGGGATACTTTCTATCCCCAGCCATCATAAGTTTATACCATAACTAATCATTATAATTCAAGGGATACTTATTATCCCCAACATTCATATATTTAGCAAAATATAATAAACATTAGCCTTTAAAAAAGTATGGATATCCACTATCCCCAATCATGCATATATGCCCAGATTCAAAACATGGGATGCTCACTATTCCCATCCATGCATCCATTCACAGAAAAAATGAAGCCTACTTACCTTACTTAGGAACTACTTCTCAAATTTTCAAGTTCCATGACTTTTCATTGTACTCAAATGACCCCACACAGATCACCTGTGTTACAATTTAAGTTACATATATGTTTCAAATGAGTAATTCTACTCAATTCATAAAAATAGGTGGAACCCACCTAAACATATCATTAAAGTTTATTCATGTCTCATTACCCAATGATACTTCCCAACCACCTATTCACCTTATGTGAGATGAATAATCATCTTAAAACATCATTTATGTTGCTTCCACAATTGGTAAACTTTGTAAATATAAAATGGCTCCTTAACATGAAAATTTGCATTTATCAACAATTTCATTTACATTAGGCTATGCCCTAGCCACACTTATGTATTTCAAACTTTAAAACCCGCAATAAATATAAATTAAGGTGGCTAATCTCATGTAAAGGTATCCCTAATCAAAGCATTATCAAATGACTTTCAATAGTTAAAATTCAGATTTACAACTCATGTAAGTTTCCATACAAAGGGTCCTTGAACTCTATTTTAACATAAACATTAATGAGGTTTAACTTAGCTGATCATACTTCCTTTTCATACACTAATTCAAGCAAAATAAACTTCTTATTTTCATGCAAAAATCTTCTCATATTCTATCCATTTGAGGGGTGGCTTTTCTAATGCGTTTCAAGTGCAAGTTTGTATCCCAATGAACCTTATTGCTGCACAATTTTTAATTTCTCTTTTAGTGCATTCCATACACTATTCTAATGCTTAACCAATGGCTAATTAGGGTTTGTAACCACATCATTCAATTCTACATTATTGCTTATTGGGGCATTTCATCAAACATATTAAATGCATGATTAAACTTGCAATTTCTAGCAACATATAGTGTATAAAATGCATTTCTATCATTATCAACATCATTAGCATGTAATTAGCTCAACTGACAACCCAATTAAACAGCAAATTGATTCAAACCCATTCATGTTCGACCATCAAAACATTATACACCCATATCTTATGCCCAAACTGCATTAGGGACACTACCATTCATATGTGGATCAATTCCCCATGGTTTTCATAATCAAATCATGCTAAATCACATCCCAAAATCCATCAGCAAGTTGTCTAAACCCAACATCCATGCCCAACCATATTGCTGTCCATTTCGTTGACAATAATATGTACCATTTTTCAATACCCAAATGCTCTAATCATGCCATATTCTCTACTCTAATCAATTTCCCCATTAAATCCCTAATCAATGCATGTAAAATCCCCCAAATCCTATTGCCCACAAATTACAAACAGCCCTAGGAAAGTAAGAATCGAAAATTGGATGAAAAGGAAGCGTAACAATGTGTTGATGATGATGATCTCTCCGCAAGAATAAGAATCCCCCTTAGATCTTCAAGCATCTACCATGAATTGCAACTAAACAAAGGAAATGGCTTCCTCTTCCTCTCTTTCAAGTGCCAAATGGAAAGGGTCTTGGAAAAATTATGACATTGATGAAGATTACACACTTGAATAACATTTTTCCAAGCTAAAATTCATGAGAAAATGGACCTGGGTAGGCTTCCATGGAGGTGGGGATGAGGAAGGAAGAGAGGGCATGAATGGGTAGAGGGAGGGAGTTGGAGCACCTATTTGTTTCTCCTTTTGGTGCTTCGGCAACATGTTTTAGCCCATGCACATGCAGTCCTAGATTTGAAACCTTTGTGCCATGATTTTTCCCCAAATACATATAACCAATATTATCTTTCATGTATACATTAAAGTGTATAATTAATCTCCTCAGTTAATTATGTATAAAGCTATTTAATCTTGATATCAAGCCTTGTTTAAATTATATGCTATTACTCACTCACTTAATAATTAAACCTCAAATATCATATAAAATCAATAAATCATTTGCAAATTTCATGTTATACACATATATTTGCTTAAATGGGTCTTCCGTACAAATTATCAAAATTATTTTTCATAAATAATACACAAAATTTCAAAATTAGCATGTTATTCTTGTCATTTTTGTCTTAAATTATTTACCAGGAGCAATTTTGGTGCATTGGGCATAACATCCTCATACGATGTCCAAATCATGTGATTCTTAATGATTTGGAAAGATAATTTCAAAGGATACATATTTTTATGTTGATAACATTTTATAAATCATTCAACTTGTCTGCCAAAAATTAGATACAAGTAACACTATTTTCATATTCAGCTTCTTTTTAATATACTTTGGTGCTCAATACACAAATTAATTTCGTATGCAATTTACATAAATATATATAATGATATAATTTAGATAAAATTTTCATCCTCACCTTAAGCCATCTCATGAATACCTAAAATAAATATTTACAAAAAATTTTCCTTACTTGAAAGTCCCGAGGCGTCACATGGAGAGCCAAAAAACATGGTTTTTGTTATGGAGGGCCATCACACCCCAACTAGGGGCCTACGAGTTTTAATATCACCCTATAATTTTTCCTATTTTAAGGGCAATATTATGCTAAAAATTTAGCAGAGTATACCCTAAAATATAGAGATCTGTACCAGTGTAATTATTTATCATATAAAACCATAATTTCAATAGCTAAAAAGAAATGCTATAATTTATAAAACACACCTCCTAAAATACATCCACAGCTCCTTGAGATCGAAGTGAATCATGATGGAAATACACAACTAAATCCCGCAAAATGTAGCATATGTACCATGGTATGTACTAGTCTGCGTCTATGTATGTTATGATTATGTGCCAAGAAATCGATGTATGAGTCCCCATTGGGTGATTATAAAGGCATGTATGGATATAGTAATGTAAATTTTGTTTTGACACTTTCATCACCTTAAATGAGGAATTGTATAGGTGTTATTGTTATTAAAAGTGAACATTTCTCGAATGATCAGGTCATATGATTAGAAAGACACAACTTGCATGGTGTATCATGTGTATATGGATCCGTAAGGTATGAAATAGTCTGAATGAGTGGATTTGTAAACTTAAGAAATGATAAGAACCAAATGATACCTAAAGTTTCAAGGATGAAACTTTTTTGTAAGGGGGGTGGTTTGTAACACCTGAGGTGTTAAAAATGAGGCAATGTCTACAAAAGTTTTTTAGAAGTATCATGGGAGGTCAAAACGTATATAAATGTATTAAGTTGTGATAGTTTTGTTATGAAATTCCATGTATGGATGATTATATGACATTATGCCTATTAATTTGAGAGGATAAATTGCTTATTTTAATGTATCCATATTGATTATATTCATATGGGAAGAAAATTTTGAAATTAATTCGTGATTGAGCACCAAAGTGTATTAAAAAAAATCTAAAAATGAAAATGGTGTCAATTGTATCAAACGTTTGGCATACAAGTTGGATGAATTATAAAAATTTAAGAAAAAAAAGTTTTAGCTCTTAAAATTATCTTTTCAATGCATCAAGAATTACATGATTTGGACATCATATGAGGAGGTTATGCCCAATGCACTGAAACTTCTCCTAGTGGATAATTAAGGACAAAAATGACAAGATTAACTTGATAAATTTAAAATTTTGTGTATTATTCATTTAAAATAATTTTGAAAATTTGTATAAAAGACCCATTAAGACAAATATATGTGAATAATGGCTAATTTGCAAAGGGTTAATTTATTTTTATATGACACTTGAGGCTTAATTATCAAGCAGGTGAGAAATGGTCTATAATTTGATTAAGGCTTGATATCATGATTAAATGAATTTAATCTATAATTATTTGACGGGATTAATTAAAAAAATATGAAATTATGTAAGGATGATTAGATGACACCTTAATTATATTTTTTAAAAGCATTAATTGATAGGACAATTTGGCACAAGTGGGCTACATGTGTAAGAACGTGGCATGGAGCACTAGAGTACCAAAATGGAGCCTCTTAAAATACTCCATCAGCTCTAAACGTCCCTTATTTTCTCCCTTCACGCCCCACTCTTGCAACAACCCCTTTCACACCTAATCTTCCATCAATTTTCAGCAAGAGAAAAACACTTTTTGGCATTTAATCAACCTTCACACTCTTAATGCATCAAAACCCTCCGATAACTATAAGTAGAGGGAAAAAATTCTACAAATCTCCTCAAGGAATGCCCCCTTGCTGCAATTTGTGCAAGGAATGAAGATCTAATTAAGGATTTTCATTTTAGAGGTGCAAACAACATCAAACTTCAATGGTATTTTTTGCTTCCAACTTGATTTATAAATTTCTATTTTGGGGGCTGTTTGTAATTTCGTAGGTACTCTAATTTATGGAATTAAGATGAATGTTATTAGGGTGTTATGTGAGGATGATTATAGGTTTAATTACAAAATTATTTGTGGTGTTAAACGTGCAAATTTCCATGCATATTGCTAACCACAAATTGGACAGCAACACCATAGCACGTGAACAATGCAAGTCGTGAGTTGGGAAGAAGATTGGTGGATCCAGGAACATAATGAACCCATTAGCGACTATTTTGCTATTAAATTATGTTAATTAATGATGGTACATGGCTAGAATTGCATTGTTCAATATTACAAGTGACTAAAAATACCAATAGAAATAATGCATGTTAGGTATTTGATGAAATGAATGAATAGAGCAGTGGCATAAACTCATGTGGATATGAGAAGTGGAAGTAAGTAGACTTATGTACCAATGGGAATTTTTATTTTTATGGGTTGTTTTGTAATTACAAGTTTATTAATTATGGAAGTGGCTTAAATGATGTTTGGGGATGTTTAATTTCACTAATTAAGGTGGCTAAGTGTAGAAATGACTAAAGTAGTGATTTAGAAGAAAATCCCCAGAGTTGGGCCATATGGATCCCTAACTAGGAGTGGGTGGTGAGTTCCACTAAGTTACATGTTTAGAACATATAATGATGTAATGGGATAAGAATAAACCATAATGAGAGAATTAAGGGGGTTTCACCTATTTTATGAATTGAATAAAATTTCCTATTTGAATTATACACAAATTGAATTGTGGTGCATGTGATATGTGTAGGACCATTGGAGCATTGATGGGAAGCCAAGTTGTGGAGTGCAAAGAGTTGTGGAATTATTTTAATTAAGGTAAGTAGGCTTCTTTTCTGTTTGAATGAATGTATGGATGAGGACAGTGAACATCCCATGCTTTGTATACGGGCATGTATGAGTGGATGGGGATGGTGGATATTCTGTGCCTTCTAAAGGTTGAGTTTTATTATGCTTTGTGAATACATGAATGTTGAGGATAGCAAGTATCCCTTGGATTGCAATAAGTGGTATTTCTTTTATGATATGAGATTGCTGGGGATAGAAAGTATCCCATGTCTTTGTGTATGATGTTTCTTATTCTTTTGTATGGATGTCTATGTGAGGAGGATAAAGAATACCTTAAGTTTATGTTGGATAAATGCATTGATAGGTATAGAGACTATCCCAATTATATATGTGTGAGAGTCTGATTTGGTGGGAATTATGAGCATCCTAAAATTCTTTATCTAATAATTGAATGAATGCTTGTACTATAGAATGAGATGCATTCCATGATTGTGTATATAGTATGGCAAGTTGTTTTTGATACAATATGATTGCATGAACATACTGGAAAATGCCAGAATGATAACTATATGTGGTAATATGTTGTGCTTGAATAGCACAGTATAATTTGAGGTGCCAAAGGGGCCTCTTTTTGATATATTATGCTTATTTTGTAAATGGATGAAGACTCCTGGTGATAAGGCGATATATGCATGTTGATTTTGAGCATGAGTTAGCATGAGACTATAAGAGCTTATAGTATGAGATTGTGTGGACATTGATATGATGTTTAGCATGTCATGGACATGCAATGATGTTATAATTAATCATGCTTATTAGTGATTTATTTTACCATTTTTATCGAAATGCTTACTTATTGAGTTTGCCCAAACTCACGCTTTCTTATTCTTATTTTTTTAGCTAACAGGTCAGACAAAGACGCCTAGTATGGACTGGGATTAGTGAGTAAGGTTTAAAGATGCCTTGACGTGGGATGATGCTTTGGAATTGAAATTCCATAGTGGAATTGTATAATTCTATTTAAGATTTCATATAATGTATAATAAGATGCATTGGCATGCCATAGTAATAAATAATTGTAATATGTGGATGGATACACATGGCATCATTAGATATAATCTTGGTAAATCTAAAGCACAGTAGTTCTATAATATGTTACACAACAATGCATACTAATACCAATGCAACAATGTACGATAATGACCATGCAACATTCATATCATGCTCATGATGCATCTTGTTTCACAATGCAGGCTATGCAGCCTCAACATTCAAACAGCAATCCAAGTCATACTAATCATGTGCGATCCATACCCAATCTAGGTACTCTAGGCCACCACACCAACTAAGCATCTCAATATTAGGCCATCTAGGCCTCCACCTTATGTGGGTGTCGGGTCATACCAGACTATCTTGGCATCACAACCAAGCCCTAGGCCATCCAGGCTTCCATATCATATCCGGCCATATAGATCACTATGCCTCCAAGATGTATCCAATCCGACCTTACATACCACCCTTTACCTTTTCAATGTATGTTATTATTATAACCTTGGCTACAAATGTTACTGGATCTATGGTAGCATTATTATTACCACCTATAATATCCCGCCTTCACTCCAACTCAAGGATTTTAGGTTTTCCATTTCCATCTACTGAGGGAATAAGGTGTACTATCAATAAGGCCTTATGTGCCTTGCTACATCATGTTGGTTTTCATGAGCTTACCACCAACTCACTAGTTTCCAAGCTTACCAGTAACTTATAGAATTGTGCTTTTCACAAGCTTACTAGTAACTTATATAATGTTGGTTTTCATGAGCTTACAACTAACTCACTGGCAAGCATTATTATATCAAGTTCATGTATATTTATGCCACTCACATAAATCATATCTATTTCATGTAATACGATAATCAAATAACCAATGAACTCTAAAGATACACATTCTCGACAATTACATTTATGGCACTGTGCAACCAATTCATTCAATAATTTTTGAGACACAAGTTATGGGATATTCACCCAATCCTAATAGAATTTAGTATTCAATTATACATGAGCATGCCATCATTTACAGCAATCAAATATTTCTACAGAATCCATCAAGCCACATTCAAAATTCCATGGCACACCATATCCAATCAAATCAATCAAATAATTAACTAGGGTTTACACAACCCTATTGACCTAATGAATCCAATGATAGCATCACAAACCAATTCAATAAACATAATGGAATTCAATTTCCAACACCCACTCATGAAACATCACATTTTCATCATTTTAATTTCACATACACTGAAAAATTAATATTGAAACAATCAAATATGGTGCACATATGATCATAGCAAATTGTACAAATGGTTATTTGTGCTATCACAACACTACATAATCATTTCATTTTATATCATCTATACATTAAAATCATATTTGTGCTATCACAGCACTACATAGTCATTTCATTTTATATCATCTATACATTAAAATCATATTTGTGCTATCACAGCACTACATAGTCATTTAATTTTATATCATCTATACATTAAAATCATATTTGTGCTATCACGACCCTACATAGTCATTTCATTTTATATCATCGATACATTATTATATCAATTCACAACTACCCCTCACATGTCCTTTCTCAAGACATTAGTTTTCTAAAACAATTAAGCTAATATTTTCCTATGTTCTCATGGGTTTATCAACTCATACTAGGCATGTCATTTCCTATCTCCTTCCAATAACTGCTGCTATTATGATTCTGGGCTTATCACTCTTGGTATCAGATACCCTCACTAACTCTAAAACCATTCTATCACACCCTGCCTAGGGCCTGTGTGTTTTAACATCACTCTATAATTTTTTCATTTTTAAGGGCAGGATTCTGTCAAAAAATTGGCAAAGTCTACCATAAAATATAAAAATCTATACTCGTGCAATTATTTATTATATAAAACTATAATTTTAATAGCTGAAAAGAAATGCTATAATTCATAAAATACACCTCCTAAAATACACCCACAACTGCCTGAGAACGAAGTGAATCATGATGGTAATGTACAATTTCACTATGAAATTCCAATTTCAAAGCATCATTCCACATCAAAGCATCGTTAAAACTTACTCACTAATCCCAGTCCACAATAGGCTTCTTTGTTTGACCTATCAGTTAAAAAAATAAGATTAAGAAGGCGTGAGTTTGGGCAAACTTAGTGATTAAGTATTTTAATGAAATTAATAAAATAAATTACTAATAAGCATAATCAATTATAACATCATTACATGTCCATGACATGCTAAACATCATATCAATGTGCTCTTACTCATATACTAATGGGCAAACAATCTCATAATATAGACTCTCACAACCTCACACTAACTCATGCTTAAAACCAAGATGCATTTATCTTCTTATCATCATTTACAAAATAAGCGTAATATATCAAAAATAAGCCCCTTTAACACCTTAGATTATACTGTGCTATTCAAGCACAACATATCAACACATATAGTTGTTGTTCTAGCATCTCCCAATATGTTTGTGCAATCATATTGTATCAAAAAAACTTTCCATACTATATACACAATCATGGAATGTATCTCATTTCATAGTACAAGTATTCGTTCATTTATCAGATAAAGAATTCTAGGATGCTCACAATTCTCACCAAATCACACTCTCACACAAATATAATTAGAATAGTCTCCATCCTAATCAATGCGTTTATCCAACATAAACTTGGGGTATTCTTTATCCCCCTCACATAGACATCATACACAAAGACATGAAATACTTTCTATCCCCAACAATCATATATTCATATCATAAAAGAAATACCTCTCATTGCAATCTAAGGGATACTTGCTATCCTCAACATTCATGTATTCACAAAGCATAATAAAACTCAACCTTTAGAAAACACAGAATATCCACTATCCCCATCCATTCGTACATGCCCATATACAAAGCATGGGATGTTCACTATCCCCATCCATACATCCATTCAAACAGAAAAGAAGCCTACTTACCTTAATTAAAACAATTCCACAACTCTTTGCGTTCCACAACTTGGCTTCCTATCAATGCTCCAATGGTTCTACACATGTCGCATGTAGCAAAATTTACATATATTTCAAATGGGAAATTTTACTCAAGTCATAAAATAGGTGAAACCCCCTCAATCCTCTCATTAAGGTTTATTCTTATCTCATTACATAATTATATGTTCCAAACATGTAATTTAGTGGAAATCACCACCCATTCCTAGTTAAGGTTCCATATGGACCACCTTTGGGGATTTCTTCTAAATCACTACTTTAGTCATTTCTATACTTAGCCACTCTAATTAGTGAAATTAAACATCCTCAAACATCATTTAAACCATTTTCATTATTAATAAACTTTTAATTACAAAACAGCCATAAAAATGAAAATTCCCAATGGTGCACAACTCTACTTCCACTTCTCATATCCACAAGAGATTATGCCATTGCTCTATTCATGCATTTCATCAAATACCTAACATGCATTATTTATATTTGTATTTTCAATCACTTGTAATATTTAATAATGCAATTCCAGCCACATACGATCATTAATTAATACAATTTAATAGCAAAATAGTAGCTAATGGGTTCATTATGTTCCTAGATCCATGAATCTTCTTCCCAACTTATGACTTGCATTTTTCGTGTGCTATAGTGTTGCTGTCCAATTTGTGGGCCGCAATATGCATAGAAATTTGCATGTTTAACACCACAAATAATGTTGTAAGTGCCTATGAAATTGCAAACAACTCCCAAAATAGAAATTTATAAATCAAGTTGGAAGCAACACATACCACCGAAGTTTGATGTTGTTTGCACCTCTTAAATGAAAATCCCTTCTCCTATCTTCATTCTTTCCATAGATTGCAGCAAGGGAGCATTCCTTGAGGATATTTGCAAATTTTTTGTCTCTACTTCTAGCCATCTAAATGGAGGGTTTTGATGCATCAAGGCTGTGAAGGTCGATTGCACACCAAAAAGGGGGTTTTATTTTGTTGAAAATTGATAGAAGGTTGGGCATGAAAGGGGTTGTTACAATAGTGGGGTGTGAAGAAAGAAAATAAGGGATTTTTGGAGCTGATGGAGTATTTTAAGGGGCTCCATTTTCGTACTCTAGTGCCACGTTCTTACACATGCAGCCTAGTTGTGCCAAAATTTTCTATCAATTAATGCCTTCAAAAATATAATTATGGTGTCATCTAATCATACTTACGTAACTTCATAATTTTTCTAATTAATCCTCTCAAAAATTAGAGATTAAATCCATTGAATTATGATATCAATCCTTAATCAAATTATGGACCATTTCTCACCCACTTGATAATTAAGCCTCAAGTGTTACATAAAAATAAATGAACCCTTTGCAAATTTCACATTATTCACATATATTTTTCTCAATGGGTCTTCCATACAAATTTCCAAAATAATTTTGCAAAAATAATACACAAAAGGTCAAATTTATCAAGTTAATCCTATCATTTTTGTCCTTAATTATCCACCAGGAGTAGTTTCAGTGCATTGGGCATAACTTCCTCATACGATGTTCAAATCATGTAATTCTTGATTATTTTAAAGATAATTTTAAGAGATGAAACTTTTATGTTCTTCATAGTTTCTAAATCATCCAACTTGTATGCCAAAAAATTGATACAAGTGACACCATTTTCATATTCATCTTATTTTTAATATACTTTGATGCTCAATCACAAATTAATTTCAAAATTTTCTTCCCATATGAATTTAATCAATATAGATGCATTAAAATAAATAATTTATCATCCAAATAATATAATATTATATAATCATCCTATAATGCCCCGCACTCCCACCTTATGCATTTTGGCTATCCCATAGATTGTTCTCTATTAGAGCCTATGCAAGATGCTACCATTTTCCTTCTTCTCAATAATTCCCTATTCTTTGCCAAAAATCTAGTAGGGATACCCTATATTTTATGGATTTAAACTTGTATATTTTCTAATCATGTATAAAATTAAAATTTTAGCAATTATAAATCAAACCATAAATCATTAACCTATCCCAACTTATCCACAACCCAAAACCTGCTTCACTCCATGATGGCAATAAACATACTCCAACTCAATATCATATACATGTACTATAATGACATGCTAATATATTTTATTATACATCACTTGGAAGCTTAAATACACTTATATGACTACACAATTACCATTATATAAATATACAATGGGATTTCAATCCCAACATTCAATCATACCATCCAAACATCTTCTACCCTTGCTCATCAATCCTAATCCACAGTTGGGAGTCTTTGCCTAGCCTGTCGACTAAAAACATAAAAATAAGAAGGTGTGAGTTTGGGTAACTCAATAAGTAGGCATAAATAGAAAACTATAATCAATACTCATAAACATGAGATTATCATAATCAAAACATGTACAATCATGCCCAACATTCAAACGTAACACATAATTCTTTTCATTCCATTCAAGAAATTCTCCACCCCACAATTATATGATATTATTGACCATTGTACAATATACAACATTTGTTCTTAAACAAAATTAGGGAATATTTTCTATTCCTATCAAATCAAGCATTCGTATGAAGCCTTACGAAACATGCTATCCATCATAACCATGGAATATTCTTTATCCCTAACAAATATGCATCCGTACATAAGAATAAGTATCATAAGTTACAATGATATGAGCTACTTATTCAATTCTCATCATAAAACCCACCATAAACCAAACACTAATAATTTCAATTCAAAGGATATTCACTATCCCTAACCTTTATGCCTTTACAAAATCAATATAAACATCATTCATTAACTATCACGGGATCCAAATATACGTATTCACAACAAATGGGATATCTACTATCCCAAGCAAAACATAGAAGCCCAGATTCAAACAAATAAGCAAATCCCAATGCATTCAACCAAAAAAGGGACCTAATCACCTCAATAAAGCATACTGCCATAACTTCTTAAGTTCCATTATTTGCTTTTCATCATTACTCAATTGATCTGCACAAATATGGATCCAATTTATATATGTTCTCATTAGAATATTTCTTCATAGATTTGACTTGCATAATGATATAACAACATTGCTTGCATTCTTGACATTATATTCTTCAACAATTCATTAACCTCTTGAACCATCCTTTATTTATCAATTTATCTATTTCAACAAAGTGTCTTAAGTGACTTCCATTTCTAACCATATGCCATCGTCATTCAACATAATTAGCATGCAATTAATCTCAAAAATAATCCAACTAGGCCTTTAATCCAATCAATTTGGGCTCACATAATCCATACGTAAAAACCCTTTTTCACAGTTCATAACTAATAACATCTTTAGATGTTTATAATTCAATTCATTCTAAAAACACTATACTTGATGGCTCAAATTTAATACCTCGCAAGTGCACGGTCGATGTATAGTCTAGTGTGCTTATGCAAGGGTCGATC
>JAYJMB010028018.1:0-37756 GCA_036873735.1 Pouteria campechiana
TAATTCTATACACATGCATCCAATCTTTGATTTTCAAAATCTTATCTAGTCCTCATATTTGGTACATGTAAATCATTAATTTCACAAATCACATATCTAAATTAATTATACACCATTAAATATAATCTTTTCATAATTTTATTATTTATTTCTCAATTAAATTTGATTTTAACTAAAATTTATCAAAAATTACCGGCAACTTGATTTTTCAACTATCCACATGCAATTTTTGATCTTTCTTCACCTATAAATCATTGATTATTACATGTCATCATCATCCTCACATTAATATATATTTTTAATCCATTTTATCTATTTTTTTCTATAATAAAATTCAATATTTTTCCTAATTTACACCTTCGGCATTCCACCACCTTTAATTTATTTTCTTTTTCACTTAAATTATTAATTTATTACACTTTAGTGTCTCAAACCTCATCCTCATGTTTATATTAATAATACATTCAATTTCATAACTTTTTCATAATAATTTTCTCAAAAAATTAATTATACAATCTGTCGACCCGGCAAAAATTATCAAAACTTTATAATAACAAAAATTTGCGTTTTTGAAATTTTTTAGGGCCTTACATACACCCCCAAACTTATTTAGTTTTAGTTCATGGAGATGTGATCCCCCCAAACTTTTGGGCTGTATTACTACCACACCCCCAAACTTATGAAGATGTGATCCTGCCAGGCCTATGATGATTTTCTTGGGTAGTTGTGTCTCATGTCATCTAATGCTTGTCTCAAACAAAAATTATAATGAATTTTAGAGTTTAATTGAACTATGCATGTTTAGTCACCTAAACAGATACTAAGTGTTCAATGACTTCAAAAGATATAACTATGTCTATGTGATTTATGTATATATGGAACCTACAATAAAGTGGGTAAGTAATTAGATTAATCATAAAGATGATGATGATCTCTTTAATTTTTCAACTTGACCATTGTTAGACATTACTCATATTTCATTGATTTTCTATAGGGAACTTGATTGATATCCAAAACACATAAGAAAAATATATGAAAATAGCAACTCAGGCTGAACATAAAAGCTAGCTAACTAAACCACTATAGAACCTAAATCCTACAACTCACACAAATAACAAACAAACACTAATTACTAAGCATTGACTAAGTCTTTAAGATGTTTCTTCCACGATTTCAACTCCACTGCAGTTCATTTAGAGAAGCATTCAAAGCCATTTATTTAACTACTTCTAGAGATTGAATCTTACTACTTTTATTGCTATATTACTTGTGTTTACTGCTTTCTAGCTTCATAAAAAAATTATCCTATTAGAGGCATTAATATTTGTTCACATTTATTTTTGTACATTTCTGCAAGTTTGTTAACTTGCATCAGTATAGCGAAAGCAAGTAGGATACTTACTGAGTATTTTGTATAAGTTTGTTGGTGAGCTTGAAAAACTAACTTGTGTAAGTTGTTGGTGAACTTGTAAAACCAACAAGTATTAGTGGAACTTGTGTTTAGCTAAAAGGCTAAATTAGAGAAGTGGAGTAGGAACCCAACTAAAAGGCCGAACCACTATAAAAATACTTGCATATGTGCATTATGTTATCAGTGATGCCTTTAGTATTGCATTGTAACCATTATCTAGCAAAAATTTTTAAAGATTCAATTCACCCCCCTCTTGAGTCACCATCTGAATGGAACCAACAATGTGATCCTGCACCGTGGCCCTAAATTGGATGCCATAGTGTTGATGTTGCTGCCTTCTTCTACACTTTGATGATTCCTCTACTTGAGTTGTCATTTAGTCTTATTCCTCAGTCCTTTATTCCATGACGTCATCCTATTTCAAATTCATTATTGGATATCATTTAATCAGTTAAGAATCAAATCAATTCAAACTAAGCTAATGAAATTGTTGTTCATGAAATAATTCAACCATGTAAAAATTCATCACTAAGGTAACAAAATTGAAATAAATGAATGCTCAAAAGCTTAGGTTGCCTCTCAAGTAGCGCTTAGTTTATAGTCTTCAGCCTGACTATTTTACTACCTCATTCGCCATCTTTTAAGTGGGTCACCTCTCCACTTCTACTCTCATGTCCAAAGTAATGCTTGATGCACTAGCCATTAACCTGAAATGTTCTCCCATCTTGCATCTTCAGCTTATGCTCCATGAGGGAAGACTCTGTTAATAGCAAATGGTCCTAACCACCTTGATTTCAGCTTTCTAGGAAACAATTTTAGTCTTGAATTGAAAAGCAAAACCTGTTACCCTGGTTGGAATTCTCTATTGACAATGAGTTTGTCATGCCATCTTTTTGTCCTTTCCTTGTAAATTCCAGGCATTTTCATAGGCTTGCCGATAAAATTCCTCCAACTCATTCAATTGATGCATTTTCTTTTTACCCACAGCCTCCAAATTTAAGTTGAACTTCCACTTTGCCTAGTACGCTTTGTGATTTAATTCTTCTTGGAGATGGCAGGCCTTTCTGAAAGTAGCTGATATGGTGACATGCTAATGCTTGTTTCATAAGCCGTTCAGTATGCCCACAGTGCATCATCCAATCTCTCTGTCCAATCCTTACAATTCCATGCCATTGTCTTCTCCAGTATCTTTTTTATCTCCTGGTTGGACACATCAGCATGTCCATTTGCATATGAATGATAAGCAAGCACCACCTTATGTCTCACACCATACTTAGTAAGTTGTTGAACAATTTGTTGTAGAAGTGGGAACCTTCATCACTGATGATTGCTCATGGTGTCCTGAACCTTGGAAAGATATTTCTCTGTAACAAATTCAACACTACCTTTGCATCATTTGTTACTATGGCTACTACTTCCACCCACTTTGAAATGTAATCAACAACAAGTAGAATATATGAATGATGACTAGAGATTGGAAATGGTCTCATGAAGTTAATTCCCTAGACATTGAAAAATTCCACTTCAAGGATGTTTGTCAATGGTAACTCATTTCTCCTCAAATTTGTTCCCATTGCTAAAAACAATTATAGGTTTCAACAAACTTCTAGATGTCCTTGAAAAGTGATGGCCAATAGAACCCAGATTGTAGAACTTTTGCAGCAGTTTTATTAAGACCATGATGGCCTCCATATGAGGATGAATGGCATCTCTATAAGATGTCTTGAACTTCTTCTTCTATAATGAATCTCTAGATCATCTTATCTGTGCATCTCTTGAATTGGAACAGTTCCCATGGGTAGGCTTTTACATCATGTAAGAATTTCTTCTTCCACTACCCTTTGATGTCCAGAGGATACATTCCACATGCTATGAAGTTCATGAATTCTACATACCATGGAAATTTTCTACTCAAAGTGAAAAGTTGTTCATCAGGAAATCTATCCTCAATTGATGTTTTTGCTTTTGGTTATTCCAATCTTGATAAATGATCTACCACTAAATTTTTACTCCCTTTCTTTTTTTGAATCTCCATATCAAACTCTTGCAATAAAAATATTCACCAGATCAGTCTAGGTTTAGCATCTTTCTTTGCTAAGAGATACCAGATTGTAGAGTGGTCAGTATACACTACCACCTTCGATCTAATGATGTAGGATCTGAATTTCTCCAAAGTAAACACTATAACTAGCATCTCTTTTTCTGTTGTAGTGTAATTCTTTCGTGCCTCATCTATAGTAGATTGCCCAAAAGAGTTTTTCATGCTTTTGACCTGGAACTGCACCCAATGCTAGATCACTAGCATTGCACATCATCAAATGGCTCATTCCAGTCATGCATTGTCAGAATTGGTGTAGAAATTAATTTCTCTTTCAACTTGTTAAATGACTATAAACAATCATTTTCAAAGTCAAATAAAGCATCTTTTTCAAGGAGATTACATACTGGTTTTGCAATTTTTTGAAAAATCCTTAATAAATCTCCAATAAAACTCAGTATGCCCTAAAAATCTTTGAATTCCTTTCATTGTGGTTGGAGGTGGAAGTTGTTCTATTGCTGCTATTTTTGCGTGATCTACTTCCATTCCTTGCGAAGATACCTTGTGTCCCAAAACTATTCCTCCTTTGACCATGAAATGGCATTTCTCCCAATTCAAAACTAGGTTAGTTTCCTCACAATATTGTAACACAAGAGATAAATTGCGTAAACATTGATCAAAAGTGGATCCAAACATAGAAAAATTGTCAATGAATACTTCTAGTATTTCCTCTACCATATCATGAAAAATTACCATCATACAACATTGGAAGGTAGCTAGAGCATTACACAACCCAAAAGGCATTCTCTTATATGCAAATGTACCATAGGGATAGGTAAAAGTTATTTTTTCTTGATCTTTTGGGGCAATCACAATTTGGTTATACCCAGAATAACCATAAAGAAAATAATAATATTCATGTCCAACCAAGTGGTCTAGCATTTGGTTAATAAATGGTAACAAAAATGGCCTTTTCATGTTGCCTTGTTTAGCTTTTGATAATCAATACATACTCTCCAACTTGTGACTATGTGTGTGTGAATTGACTCATTGTTTTCATTCTTAACTACAGTCATACGTCCTTTCTTTGGTGCACATTTGACCAGACTTACTCATTTGCTGTCAGAGATAGTATATATATTACCTGCTTTCAACAACTTCAATATCTCTGCTCTTACTACCTCTTTCATTTTTGAGTTAAGCCTCCTTTGTGGTTCTCTCGATGCCTTGAATGAATCTTCTAGTAAAATTTTGTGCATGCAAATTATGGGCTTATCACTTTGACATCTTCAATTTACCATGTGATTGCATTCTGGTGCTTCAAATTTCTTGTTGGTTCCTTCTGCAAAAACTATCTCCAATGCTGAGATATACTCCAAGACTTCTTTAGAGCTTGTGTTTTCCTAGCTAACTGAATTTGGAATGTAGTTAAAGGATTTTGAATGCATTCATTAGTGAATACAAAAATAATGCACTCATTCAAAACTTCTATCCTACTACATGTTTCATTCTCAAGAAGAAAATTCATAGAACGGTAAATGTTAAAGTTTACTTGCTCATCATTTATCCTCAATGTTAGTTGTCCTTTCTGGACATCAATTAGTGCCCTTCTTTTAGTTAGATATGGTTTTCATAAGATCAGGGACACTTAATGATCTTCCTCCATGTTAACCCAACAAAATTCACTAGAAAGATGAACTTGTCCACCTTTACCAATACATCTTCAATAATTCCCCATGGATAGGTCAAAGATCTACCAGCAAGCTGCAATGTGATGGTTTTCGGCTTCACTTCCCCAAGTCTGAGTTTTTCAAAAATAGATAAAGGCATTAGATTAATAGATGCTTCTAAATCACATAATGCCTTACGAAAAGAGGAATTGCCAATAGTATAAAAGATAGTAAAACTCTTTGGATACTTCAAATTTTGAGGAAGCTTCTCTGAAGAATTGCACTGCACTCCTCTCTCAATTTCACTATTTCAAATTCCTCCAACTTCTGCTTCCTAGACGTGATCTCCTTCATAAATTTAGCTTAGTTGGGCATCTACTCTAAAGCTTCTGTAAATGGAATATTGATGTGAATCCTTTTGAACATGTCTAGAAACATTTTGAATTGTTCATCAATCTTCTTCTTCTGGAACCTTTGAGGGAAAGGGAGCTTGGGTTGCAAGATGGGGGGATTGTTAAGAAATGTAATCCTCCCTAGTTATTAATCTTCTTTCTCAAGTTTATCTTGTTTCTCTTTTTGATTTGGATCTCCATTTTTTGAAGAATGTCTTTCAGATTGCTTAGTCTTTTCTTGCATTCTTGGTTATTCCAGTTCTCTTCTACTTCTTAACATCATAGCATTGCAATGTTGTCATGGGTTCTTCTCTATATTGCTTGTAAAAGAATCCTTGTTTGATTTGCTGGATGAGCTAGCAATCTACCCAATCTGTGTTTCTAGAGACTAAATGGAGGCATTGATATTCCCCACGGTCATCTCCATATTATCAAGTCTTGCCTCATTCCTAGCAAACCTGTTTTGATTTTCTTGAATAAAAATGCCCATGAGATCTTCTAAGGATGGCTTCTTTTCACCTGGTTGAGATTGATTTTGAGGTTTATGTGGCTATAGAAATCAAGGAGGATGGTTTAAGTTGTTCCTTTGGTTTCCACAAGAGAGATTATCCTGATTTCTCCAATTTCCTGGATAAAATGGATTTTGCATGTTGTTTCCTCAGAAATTACTATAGCCCTTATTGTTGATGTATTGCATCTTTTCTCTACTCGGATCTCCAGCAGTATATGCTTCACTTGGTAAAGAAGAAGACAAAGACTCTCCCTTAGGTGCTAAATTGGCGATGGCCAATTGATGTGTTAAAGAAGACATCTGTGTAGTCAAAGCTGTAATTGAATCCACCTCAAGACAACCTGCTACCTTTCTTACCATATTTCGCTCATTCGACCATTAGAATGTATTGAAACCATGTCTTCAAGTAGTTGGTATGCCTTAGCTGTAGTCTTGGCCATTAGTGAACAACCAAATATAGCATCCACTATTATTCATGTTTGGCCATTTAACCCATTATAAAACAACTAAATCTGCAGCCAGTCTGGAAAACCATGTTGTGGAAATCTTTTAAGTAGATCCTTAAATCTCTTCCAGCACTCATAAAGTGGCTTAAAGTCCATCGATTTGAATTGGCCAAGCTCACTTTTCAGTTGAGCTATCTTTGTTGGAGGAGGGAATTTTGCCAGGAATTTCTCAACCATTTTTTCCCATGTTGTAATGCTTCCTAGCTGTAAACTCTGTAACCAACCTCTTGCTTTGTCTCTCAATGAGAATGGAAAGAGTCTTAATTAGATGGCCTCATTTGGTACTTCATTCATTTTTATTGTATCACTGATCTCTCAAAATATGACTAAGTGGATGTTTAGGTCTTCACTCAATGAACCCCCATACTGGTTCTGCTAAACCATGTTGGTTAGTGTTGTCTTTAGCTCAAAATTATTCACATTGATGGCTGGATGAGTGATACTAGAGTACTTTTCATTGATCACTAGTCTAAAATAGTCCCTGATTGGCCTCTATTGTGATGGTTGATTTTGTTCTATTCTTAGATCAATTTGTGCTTGTTTGGCCATTACTCTTGTTTTTGTTTGCTTCACCTTCTAAATCTGTCATAGTGTTCTCTTTATTTCTAGACCAAACGGAAGGATATCAAAATTTCTATGATCTTCCATACACTGCTATGAAAAAAATTGAATTTCCTCTATCAAAATAAAAGAAAAAATAGATTCAATAAAAGAAAATATGAATTCAAATCAAAGCTAAAACTATCTATTAACAATATTAGTATAATCAAAATAACATCAATCCCTAATAATGGCGCTAAAAACTTAGTCACTGGAAATTCGACCACAAGTGTATGATGTCAACCTTTATAGTATAGTGATAAATGAGTGTCATATCCATAGGGATTGGGTATTTAACTTCTCACTAGATATCATTATGAATAGTTTTGACTTTATTTGAATGACCAAAAATGAGTAATAATTGAATAATATATGATCTGGATAAATTTGGATAGAATAAATCAACATGTGAAGACTCTAGAGGGTTTATTTCATTTATATTTCATCATGGCATTTTCAACTCATTGTAGAGTTAACAATGCATTGGTTTATAAATTGAGAATCCCAATTCACTTAACTCTCTCTCCCGTGTGCTAGGTCAGGTATCAATTCCTAATATTTTGATTTCAATATCCAAATAAAGATCAAACTAATAAGACCGCATGATAATCTATGGTTCTCTACAAAGGATTTCATAGAAAATAGAAGCTCTCTTGAGTTATCTCCTAGTTTTATGTTGTAAGGTCTAGATTCTATTTAGGGTTAGCTCTCCTAAGTGTCAAACCCTTAGTATATGATCATTTAATAGAAGGTCAATCAATTGAAAGCATTAAACACCAGACATTATAAATAAATCCAATTACATTATCAACCAAGAAAATCATTGAATTAGCCATGAAATTCACATAAATTCCATCTTCCCTCTAGAAATAGGGAAGTTAGCTAGACATGATGAGATAGAAATTAACTAAATAGAAATAGAACATCATCATAGTTTAAACACCCAAAATAAACTCAAAGATATAAAGAAAGACAACAATTGAAATAAAAAAAAACTTTCGATCTACTCCTTTTCAGCTTTGCTCCTAATCCTTGCACTTGATATTCTTGTTTTATCTTCAACCTTGATCTCTTTTTCCTCTGTAAAAGCCTCTAGAGACTCTTCTTGAAACCCTAGTAAAAGCTCTACGAAAATAGCACAGCTTACCTCTCTAATTCTCTTTCCATCTTAGTTTAAAAACCCAACTTGCATGAAGTAGAAAATGCACCGGATTGCCTTGGTCAAATCAAGCACCATGGTGCTAGCTTGTCTGTCCCATTTTTCTATTTCTTGAATGATCCAATTCCTTCTATCTTTGATTTACACTTTTGCTCCTTAGTTTGGCTCCCTTTTCTTCCATCCATGACACTTATAAAATGCCAACAAAATCCCATGAAAAACATCTAAACTTCTCAAGAATAAACTACCAAATATGCTTAAATAATATAAGAGATAAGTGAATAAAATTCAATGCTCCAAATTGAAAACTACTTGTGATAATCCATATTTTGATGATTAGCAAAATCATAATGAAAAATAAATGAAAAATATTAAAGTTTATGAAAAATAGAGAGTGAAAAAAAGTGAAGTGCAGGTCATAGCTGATTAGTGCAACAACCCCTTCCTACCATTTGTATCGCAGCTACTTGACAACTGCATATAGAAACTGCTTGCATTGTTCTAGCAAGGCATGAACTCATTGGACAACTACAACTGATTTCTCAACTGCTTGTGGCCACAACTGAAGCTAAGGCACCTCTGACTTATCGCCTGCCACATGGATGAAGAATCTCCTACCAAACCCATACTGCCTAGGAATGCAGCCGATACTGCAATGGCCAATGATTCACCTGCCAGTGGTTAGCAACATCAGTTTGGGAGAAACCTTGACAATTACCATAGTCAAAACTGTGGCCACCTAGCCATATTGCCTATGGATTGCAGCTGATTGATGCAATCACCTACAATGTGTCTACTAACTATAGTGGTCAAAAATTTGAACATTAAAGTGCATTAAATGCACCTCATCTACTTCCAATGGCCAAGTTTTCAAAAGATCTATAAAAGGAGTTAAGTTGGGACATTGACAAAGGATGATTGAAGAAGTTGCAAGGATTCATTGTACTTTAATCTTCTCATCTATTTGCAACTCAAAGCCAAAGTTATACCTCCATTAACTATCAATTGAGACTTTCATCAATGTCACAAACGAAAGATTCTTTACATTGAAGTGAGCTTTCAAGGAACAACAAGACTTTCCTTGCACTATCAAAGAAACATGAACACAAAAGTGTAATTTCTTCATTTTACTATTTCCGTTTGTATGTTCCTTGAGTTGGTATTGGATACCAAATTCAAGAAGAATAAGGGCAATTGTTGGAATGTGTCTTGTAATCAACTTGTTAGATTATATTATGCCCCTTATAGTGGAAATTTAGAAGAGTAGAATGGCACTAGTTTATGCCCCCTTGAGCTCAAATTAAGAAGAGTGCAAGTGACACTAAGTAGTTAACTCGCTTAAGCTGGAATCAAGAAGAGTGCAGGTAGCATTAAGTAATTACTTCCCCTTAAGTTGGAATCAAGAAGAGTGTGGAGGCACTGAGTTGTATTGTGATGATCTAGTGGAACCCTAGACATAAAGGTGTGTGCTTAGAAGAGTGGAGTATGGAGGTTGTCCCGAATCACTATTTATTGCGTTTGCTATTTATGATTGATTTATTTGTTGCTTTCCATTTTTCATTACACATTATTTAGCAAATAATTTGAAATTAGTGAATTTGATTAACTAGGTTAAGTAAGAAAATTTTATAAACCCAATTCTGTGAATGCTCCTACTTGTAAATAAAAGTGATAATCCATATTTTGATGATTAATAAAAACATATTGAATATAAAATATATATATATATATATATGAGAAAAGAGTGGTGCAGGACCACACCCGTTAAAGTGCAATTGCTGGCAAACATTGCTTACCACACAACCGCATTGTAGTCACCCACGGATACCTCTTATAGTGTCCCAACAAGGAGTGTAGTCTTTAGTCAAGCACAGCTACCTGTAGGTAGTTCCTATGACCCCTTTGCCCAAGCTAGAGGCCCCACCACATGCCGCTTGCCACCTAAATGAGGAAATTGCATAGTAAGCTCATGCTGCCTACGACTATCACCTGGAGCATAGCCAATACCTTAGCCACCTATGATATTGCCTACCATCACACAACAACATGGGTTTTGAAGAATGCCAAGGTTCCGACTGCTGATGGTATGCTAGTTGACTGCCGTATATCCTGCTAATCGCAACTGATTGCTATAGTTGCCTGCGATTGGCTTGCTGACTCCTATGGTTGAAAATTTTGAACATTGCAAAGCATTTAATGCAACCCAATCATTTGCAATGACCATGTTTTCGAAAGAGCTATCAAATGATTTTAAGTTGGAATGTTTGCAAGTGATGAAAAAGAGCGTTAACAAGTTGAATGAGCTTTAATCTTCAAGATATCTTTACAACCCAAGGCTAAAGCACTAAACTTTCACTATCTTCACTCAAGAGCTTTCAACTTTCATTAGTCTTCTTTTTAAGGCCTTCATTATCAACACAAAGTGAAGATCCTCTACATCAAGTGAGCTATTCAAAGCTTATAAAGGCTTCCCTAGTGCTTTCATTGAGACACAGATCAAAAGTGTTAAATCTTCTTTCTTACTTCATTTGTGTATTCCTTGAGTTGGTATAGAAGACCAATCTCAAGAAGAATAAGTGTAATTATTGTAATGTATCTCATAATCAACATATTGGATTGTATTTATGCTGTTAGAATTGGAATCAAGAAGAATGCTAGAAGCACAAGTTATTAGGTCCCCTTGAGCTGGAATCAAGAAGAGTGTCATGGCACTAATTTGTATTCCCTATAGAGATAGTGGAACCTAAGACACAAAGGGTGTGTGCTTGGAAGAGTGAGTAAAGAGGTTGTCCCAAAGCACTACACATCATGCCTACTATGCGTGATTGGTTTATTTGCTTGCTCGTTGATTTTATTATATATACTTTAGCAAATCATTTGAAACTAGGGAATTTGATTAATTAGGGTTAAGCAAAAAAAATTTATGAACCCAATTTACTCCTTCTCTATTAGGTTAACTTGTGCCAAAGGGAACAGCAAGTGGTATCAAAGAGGACTAAAGAAACCTCTATAGTAATCCAAAAGGCTAAATTATTATCATCATCTTCTATGTTTATTGAAGGACATTCCACCTCTCAACTTCTATATTTTGATAGAATCAATTATGTATATTAGAATAAAAGGATGGAAATATTCTTAATGGCTAATGACCTTAAGCTTTGGAAGGTTATTTTTATTATTACTAATGGGGATGAAATGAGAGCAACACAAGAAAGTGATAAGGTAATGAAATCCTTACTTTATGCTTTCTACACTACTATAAGCAAATTTGCCTTAACTTATAAAAATGTGAAGAAAATTTTGGACATGCTTAAGAAAATTTCTCAAGGGAAAATTAAATTGCAATCAAGTGAAGTTAACCCTTCTATTGGGATTAAATGGAGTGCAAGAAAAGGGAAAGAAGAATAGAAAATTCAAAATATTCTGGAAGATAAGAATATAAAAGAGTCTTCATAGGTTGATGGGGGAGCAATCTTTAGAGGAAAGAAAGTGTGAAGATGAAAGTCAAATTACTAAAGGAGAGATTATAGACCATGTTGCAGAAGAATGCAAAGTAATTGAAAGAAATCAAGGAAAAGGAAAATAAGTTTGAGAAAGAAGAAAAAGATCTTCTTAGAAAATGTGTATGCTACATCTTCTTCAAATAATTGTAAATTATATGTAAAAGATTCCAAGAAGAAGATCTATCTCTTTGGAAGTATGAAAAGTCCTAGAAAATTTACTCTCATCAAATGACTATGAACTAAAGAGAGAAGGTGTTAAGAAGGAAGAAATTCATGCAATAACAAAGCAGAAATGGATTTTCGATACTAGATGAAGAAGTAAATGTTCAAAGAAGCCAAAGGCCAAGGAAGAAAGGTAAGGGCAGGTATAGCAATCCAAACTCAATTTTTCTTATGTTCTTCATTGCTAATATTTAGAACCTTGATATATTTACCTCTCTTATGGATTCATTACGTATAAATTCTTGAAATCAAATCTACACTAAGAAGAAAATAATGTCATGACCAATCTAATTATTGTAAAAAGGTATATGCAAAAGCAAGGATAGACTTTATCAATTTATTTTATGCTTCTTATAATAATAAGGATGAACCTAAATTTTTTCGAGACTATGTGCTTATTTAACTTGAGTATCTTGATTAAGAAGCACTATGCTAGGAAGAAACAATCCCTAAGCATCTACAAATTCTATAAACTCAACAAATGAAAGATCATAAGAAGAAGTAGAAGTTATAGTAACGAGAGGGAAGACTTCTAGAGAACTACATGGAATACATGACTGTTAGACAATGAGTATTCAAAACACATGATGGATAACAAGGAATTAAAGCCATTAAATAGAAGCATAGTGGTTTTTGGGAATAATGTCGAAAGGCCTATCAAAGGGAAACACAAAATGTGTTGTGTGTTTTGAAGATGTTCTAGGCTCAAACATAAAAAATTAAGAATTAGCAACATATTTCATCACTGATATATACTGTTACGTTTGAATCATCAATATGAAATGCTCTTAATGTAGATAATGGTATTCTCCCTATTGAAAAAGGGAATGAAAATATGTACTTGATTTATCTTGCTAAAATTGTTGGCAAGTGGTCAATTGTTCTTGATGATGGTTGTTAAATACTAAACAAAGGAGTTGGACATATGTATATGCCAAACATTGAAGCTTCAAGAAAAAGTATTGATAAATGGTTTGATCAAAAACTAGAAATCAAAATGAGCTAAGTATATTAATAGATCGAGACAATATTTGAATTTCTAGTTGAGGTCTCAACTTCAAAGTTTCCTTGAGACATGGCATATCAATCTATTAGAGAAATAATTTAAAGCTCATATGAAATGCAAATGCAAGTAGCATCCTCATACATGCAAAATCCTATGATATGTGAAAAGTAAAGAAGACAAACATACTTTATCTCAATCTATTTAGATGTAGGTACTATGGTTGTGAACAATAGAAAAGATTCTCTTTGATAAGTGTGGATCAAATATGATGTAGAATATTTTCATCACTCATTCATCAAAGAACATGAGTATATTGAGTAATCAATGTGAAGAATCAAGCAGCTAAATCTATGTACTACTCTTGACAAGTTTGGGCAAACCTCAAGGAAAAGAAATATTGCAAATTAAACAACCAAGAAAATAAGAAGTTGGATATGAGAAATTAAGGGCAAGAAAGATTCTCCATATAGAATGATAATTCAATGCCTGAAAATGCAAAAGAAGAAGGCGAAGTAAGTGAAAGATATGTTCACTTCCAATATCAAATATCATACTTAAAATTTATACATGTTCACCGTAGAGATCAAGTTATTGAAAATATCCTCATAGGTGTGAAAACTAAAGATCAATGAATAATTTATACAAACAATTTACAAGTGCCTCTAACCCATTTGCATTGCTTGGGTTTGTAATAATGAAAAAGGGACAATGTTACTACAAGATAAGATGAATCAACTTGAAAAAGATGGGAGAGTTAGTTCCTAGATTAGAGCATATTAAAGTGTTTTAGAACAAATTAGTACTAAGGAGCAAACTTGGTAGAAGTAGATTAGTTGTGAGAAATGGGATTAACCTAGCAATTAAGGGATATACTTAAAAGGAAACAAATTTAAATTCAAAAGTTCTATACCCTTGTAGCTTGAGTTGAAATTCACTTGAATGCTTTTGGTTTTCATATCTCATTATCTCAAACAACTTATCTCTAAACTACTGCTTTCTCAAAAACAAAGTGCATGATGAACACTTATGACTTTAAAAGTATCATTGCATGCATAATCTGTTAAAAGCCTTCTATTGATTAACATAAGTTCCTAGATCCTTGGTATGACAAGCTTCAACATTTTTTTATACAATCAAAATGTTCAAAGAAACAAGAGCATATTACCCTATTTGTTAAAGAGGGATTGTACTAATTCAATTGTAGCACAAGTTCACATTTATTTTAAATCTACTAATGAAGAATATGCGCAAGAAATTGCTAAGTGTATGCAGGAAAAGCTTGAAATAAGCACAAAGGAAGAGATTGAGTGAAAAATTGATTACAACCTTAGAATACAATTCAAGCCAAGGAGATAAAGTAAATTCAATTGACAAATAGTCAAGAAATTTGCTAAAGAGTTTGATAAATCAAGATTGGCATCACCAACATGAGCACAAATGCTAGTTACAAAAAAGGTTAGCTAAGGAGATAAGTTTGCCAAACTTGAATATTTATTTAACATAGAGAAAATATGCATTGAACGGCAACACATCCTGGATACTTATGAAATCTCAAAGTAATTGAAACATCAAGCATATCAAGATTAGGCATTATTTGTGAATCATGGAAAAGAACAAAACATTTTGAAAGCTCAAATTACAAATATTATCATGAACTCATTGTCACTTGATAGTCTTTATGTAATTACAAGATAATAGAGAATGACAAAAAATTCATAGGTTCATACATTGTAAAAATTTAAATGACATGTGTTTCTAATGATATGTTTGAATTTATGATAATGTTCAAAAGTGATGATGATGTCTAACTAGGAAATGCATTGAACATTCTAAGAAAAATAGTTTAGAAATACAAAAATTAGGAGATTTAGGAAAAAATTAGTTTTGTAATGGGAGTTGCCTAGTTCCTAGGGGCCTGCATGCAAGGCGTTTGGCAATTTGAAGGGCAAAAACCCAAGCATTGTTTCATGTTCATTTCTCATTGTCTTTGCCCACAACTGCCTTTGGTGAGAAAATGTTTTGCCTACAATCCTAAATACTCCAAGACATCCATTTTTATTAGATTGCTAGTCTCTTCCATTCATTTCCCTATATTCCATTTGCAATGGCCCTTAAAGTAGAAGTCTCCAAGCCACAAAGGAGATTGAAAAGACCTTGCACTTGAGGTGGAGCATCAACCTCATGAGGTTCAACCTCTCCTTCTAACTCTGGAATGAGACAAGTCTGATTTGCTAATGACTCATAAGGTAATACCTTTGGTCCCTCTCCTAGTCATAGAAGTGAAAATAAAATGGAAGATGAAGAGGAGGAAGTGATACTGGGAGCAGAAAGTGAAATTAGAATGTTTGATTTGAAGACTCTTCCTTAGATCATTGATAGTAAAAAGGTCCTTAACCCAAAGATCTACTGGATTACTATTTTGGGATAGTAGGTAGAAAATTCAAGCTCTATACCGCTATGTTGGAAAGGCCTGTCCATGTCCTAGATAGGTGCAAATCAGACATTCAAGATATGATTACTTATCAAGGTTGGAGTGAAATCATCGAATATGATGCCTCAATTTTCAATGAGTTAGTTTTGATATTTTGCTTCAATTGGAACCCAAGGGGGTATAGCACTAGTGTAAAAGGAGTCAACATTAGGTTTGGCACAAGTCTTATCTCTACAAAAAGACATTTATCGGAGATATTAGGGGTTCCATATGATGAAGAAGAATTGGGCATGAAGAGTGAAGAGCTCTTCAATGCCTTGTCAATTGAGAGAGCATATAACCCAGCTCATCAATATATAAAGATATCTAATATGATTATAGAGGTATAAATGTTAAGGAAAGTGTTCGAATTTATGATAATACCTAAGCTTGGAAGCACAGACTAGGTAATAAATACAGGAGGAAAGGGTGCCTTACATGCTTTATATCTATTAGAAAGTTTGCCTACCTTAGCTCATCATGGATATCTTCAGTTATATGCTAGCCCAAACCAATCATATTGTACTATATAGGATGTGGTTAAATAAAGTGCTTGAACATTTATCTATTCCCACATAAGGCTGCACTCTATATGTCTCCCAAGAAAAAGGACTGGGTAAGTGTCTCCCTCATAAAGAGAATGCAAGTTAGAGAAAAAGAGTTTAGATAAGAGATGGAGGATAAGTATCAAAGAGAAATGGAAGAAGATGAATCTATTAAGAGGAGTAGTTTACCCTCCTAAGTGGAGGAAAAGATGAATAGGAGAGAGGAAAGACAAAAAGTAGGAGATCAAGCAGCAAAGTAAGAGTCTTCATCACATACTCATATACCTACTCCCAAACCCTCTACTACTTTCACTAAGTTGTCATTGGCAGTCAAGGAATTGAGAGAGGAAGTCAGTGGACTTAGGAAAGCACAGGAATCCCACATGCACAAATTGGTGAAGAAGATTGACATGCTTCTTTTAAATTTGGGTATTACGTACACTACATCCCCAAGTACATCCTCCACACCTTCCCTCTCTCTAGTTAAGTTGATTCTACCCCCATTCTAGCACTAGCTAAGCCTTAGGATCTAGAGTCCACTTTCACTCTAAATGAACTCATTTCTCCATAGACTGCTGCCACTCAGGGAAGTCTACATCTCAAGATCATCTCATTACTTCTCTGACCTCAATGTTTGAAAAAAAGGGGGACAAGATTTGTTTTCTATTTCTTTTTGTATAATTTTGAAAGGATTATGTGATGAGGATTGATGTGTAATTTTATGTGATTGGCCTTGTTAGACCCTGACCCGCTATGATACACAGGGTGTATCACAAAGCTGGAATGACATATGCGTAATGTTTCCCTCCAAGGCTTCTTATTTTTGTTGGTCCAACTAAATCCATATATAGCAATTGAAGGGGTTTGGTTGTATACTTTTTTATTTGACTTGAATGATTCTTTTACTAGCTTGCCTTTCATGCAAGCATCACACAACTTATTATCAAATTTAAGTTTTGGTAAGCTAACAACTAGATTTTTATTATATAATCTTTCAATCAGATTTTTGTTGGCATGTCCTAGCCTTCTATACCACAATATGGGTTCATTGTTATTTACAATAAGACATTTGACTTGGATTTCATTTAAATCTATCAAATATAAATTTTCATGTCTTTTTTCAAGTACTACAACTAAAATTGAACTATCTAATATTGAACAAGTATGAGATTCAAACACAACTTTGTAACCACTATCACAAAATTGACTTACACTTAAAATATTATGTTTTAATCCTTCTACTAGTAAAATATTTGAAATTGTAATAGAGGGAGGTTGACCAATTTTACCAATTCCAACAAATACATTTTCCATTATTCCCAAAGGTAACGTTTCTCCTTTTTTAGCTTTTAGTTCTATGTACTGCTCCCTTTCTCTTGTCATGTGTCTTGAGCAACCACTATCAATGTACCACATGCTATTATCTATGACTCTTAAACACACTTGCAATAATAAAATTAAGCTATAAATTTTGGTACCCATTTAGGAATGGGCCCAGGTGGATTAGTAGTAGAATATTTTGGCACCCATTGTTTTTTAAATCCTACTAATCTGTTTTCTGGATATATTGTTGCATTTACAACTTTAGCAACTGTTTTAGGAATCCAAAATCATATTCTGTTTGGGTTCTAGTTTTCTGTTTTGATTTTTCTTTCTTTGGTTTCGTATGTCTTTCTTTGTTTTAAGTTTAAATAAGATAGTAGTTAAGGTCCTTCTAAGAGCATGATTTTCTCCTTTGATTTACTCAAGTTTTATATTTATATTTTGATTAGTTTTGATCAATGTATTTTCTTGTCTTAATTTAGAGCATTCATTAATAGTTCTTTCAAGTTCTCTTTTAGTTTTCTTGTGTTTAGCTTTTAATGTTTTGTAATCTAATTACAATTCTTCTAGTAATTCTTCAATATTAGAAATTTGAGGTTTCAAATTTACCTCATAATTGTGGATGGTCATAACAATTATTCCTATATGATGCTCTTCTTGATCTTTTTTTTCAGAGCTGAGAGAGCTGAATTGAGCTTCATTTTCTTCTTCTTCTTCACTCGAGCTTTCTTGCATCATGTTTTCCAGCATTTCCCATGCAACCATATCTTTCTTCTTCGTTCCAAATTTCCTACTGTTAGAAATATTCTTTTTATCAAAGTAAGAGTTATACCTTTTCTTCTTGTCTCCTTCCTTTTTATCTGGTTTTGGGCAGTCAAATTTCATATGCCCAGGCTTGCTATAATTGTAATAGATTGAAACTTCCTTTTTCTTATCTTTACTTTTAAAGTTCTTGGAATTATTTTCAAATCTTTTCTTCTTGATCATATTTCTGAATCTTCTAGTTATCATTGCTATATCCTCATCATCTTCATTGGTTAAGGCTTCTTATGAAGATTCTTCATTTTTTGATTATGCTTGTAAAGTTATTATTTTCTTGCCTTTGACTTCATCTGGAGCTTTTTGTTTCATCAGGACTTCATGGGTCATGAGTGATTCCATGAATTCTTTTACTATTACCTTTGTTAGATCTTCTGCTTCTTGTATAGTAGTCACTTTAGGCATCCAGTGTCTAGGAAGAGATCTCAAGATTTTCTTTACTAGCTTGGATTCTTCATATTTTTCTCCAAAGTTCTTTAAGCTATTGGTGATTTTCAAAAATCTTCCAAACATTTCACAAATATTTTCTGATTCCTTCATAGAGAAAGCCTCATATTCCTGCACTAAAAGATTTATTTTATTTTCTTTTACCTAATTTGTACCTTAATGTGCTACGTTAAGTGTTTCCCAGATTTTCTTAGTTGAATCACATGCAAAAATCTTTTCAAACTCAGAAGAAATTAGTGCACGGTAGAGATAGTTCTTTGCATTAGCATCACGTTCTGCTCCTTGTATATCTTCTGGAGTGTGTTGTTCTTCAATGTTAATGACATTCTTTCCAGTTTCACTACAAGCCACAATTCGTAATCTATGGCAGTCAAGAAAGTTTACATTCTCATTTTCCATTACCCATAATTGGTTCCATCAAATAAAGGAGGTCTGGAAGTGAATTTTCCTTTAGCAAATGTATTGTAGAACATACCAGCATTTGAATCTCTTCACAAGTTAATATATTGGTAATCAAACTTTAACTAGTGAAGCTTGCTCTGATACCACTTGTTGGTCCCTTACACAATGGTAGCTCAAGAGGGTGGGGGTGTGAATTAAGCTTTTAAAACTTTTGGCCAAATCAAATGATACAAATGCTGAATGAATAAGTAGAATAGATTGTATAATACACAACATAAGAATTTTATAGTGTTTCTGCCCTTCCTGGGTTCCTAATACTTCTTTGAGTCAATTTCCTCTACTAATCTTAGGTTCTACTAACACCTTAATCCACCTGATCAAATATACATTGAAATTCAGAACTTTAAATAAATGAACAAGCAATATTAATAAAAGATTCAAACTCCTTGATTGAGAAGCGACTTTGACTTTGAGAGCTCTGATAGAGTTGTAGCCATTGGAGTGGAACTTTGAAGGAAGATTTTGAATACTCAAAACTTTAGATTCTTTGTATTTTCATACATTCAATATGTTCTATATTTTCTTTTGCATCCAAGCGCCTCTTTTATAGGCTGAGAAAGATTTTTCCGTTGTTGAGTGTGGCAGACTTTCAAACGTTCAAAAATGTTTTTCTTCACCATACACTTTATCTAACATCTGAATTTGTAGTAATCTGGTATTAGCCTACAACTTTGTTGCTGAATTTTCTTAACGTTCACATGAGTATCGGATGCTCCAAAGCATCTTCTTTGGTTACTCCCAAGTGATGAGTGAACAACCATATCCCTTGAATGATTTCAGATACTCTGACTGATTCCCAGAAATGACAGTAAAGCTTCTTAATTATGATAGATCTATGCAAAGAAGAGTTTGAATTTTTTGAACTTTTGATGCTTCAAAAAAGGATGACTCTAAATCACTGTTCGATGGAAGTTTACTTGCTGACTCTAAAGTAAGTTTTTGAAGACTCTAAAGTAAGGTTGCTGACTCCAAAGTTAGTTTGCTAAATACAAATATTGCTTGCTAACTCCGAAGCAAATTTTGATATCTCCGAAGCAGGCTTGATTGATTCCAAAGCGTAACTCCATGATTTGTAAACATGTCTTTGTGACTCCAAGGCATATCTGATTGACTCTTAAATGTGTTTGATTAACTTCAAAGTATATCTTCATAACTCCAAAGCTTGCTTGATTAACTCTAAAGTATGTCCTGTAAATTCAAAAATGTATAGTGACAACTCCAAAACTTCCATGACAACTTTGAAACATACTGTGATGATTCCAAAGCTTTTCTATTAGCTCCGAAGTGTACTATGATGACTCTAAAACTTGTCTTTTATTTCCAAAGCTTGCTATGATGACTCTAAAACTTTCTTATCGGTTCTAAAGTATGTTGTGATGATTCTAAAGCTTATCTATTGACTTTGAAGTATGCTTATGACGACTCTGAAGCACACTGTGATGACTCCAAAACTTGTCTGAGGCTGACACTGAAGCTTTCCAGTTAACACTTAAGCATGTCTTGATGTCTCCAAAGATGTTCCTGTTGGCACTGAAGCATGATTTGAAGAGTTTAAGAACTCCATTTTCTTATGTTAAGTATATATAAAATTTATATACTTATTTTTCATGAGTATTAACTATTGAAATAAATAGTGTATGTAGAAATCAGTCAAGTTTTGATGATGAGCAACAACATATGAGTGAACATGTGTGGTACTAACAATTGTGTTCCCAAGTGTTACAGAAATAGGTCTAAACATATAGGAAAGCAATTCGAATATAGTGGAAAGTGCACACAGCAAATGTATCAACAAGCATAATCCACTAATCAAAAGAAGACAACAATAATAAAAAAGAATGACACTAAAACTTTGAAAAAAAAGCGATCAAGAAAATCTATAGTCATGAAGCTTAAAGCCTCAATAAGTGATCAAGCAATTTGTTTACAGATAAAATCAATGTTAGATAGCATCTGCCTTAAGAAGATTTAGACAAATCATTCCATGGACAAGATAGAAAAATTGATTATAATCAACACTTGTCTGCAACATAAAGATGAACTCAGTTTGTAGAAGAAGAGACAAAATAGAGCAGAAATCAGATAAATGAAGAAGCCAAAAGTACTCAAGCATTTGTTTTTTATAAAGCTCATCTAAAAAACTGAAAAAGTGCAAGGAACCTATCTGCAATCCTTGAAGAAAATATAGAAGATAAAGAAGAAGTGGTACAACAGCTAAAGAAGAAAACTTTATCTGTTGCCTTCATCTACAAAGAGTTGTCAGTCACCAGCAATAGACCAAGCCGTCACAACCTTTATAGAAGCAAGTTGTCCATGCCTCGAATGAGTCATCTATTACTTAACAGATAACCATTATATCAGTGACTAGAAGGAGAATTCATCTGCATGCCACGACTTCATCTGTCACTTAAGATAGACAAACTAATAGACAAACCACTTGGAAGACTTTGTCTATGGGCTGAAACTTTGTCAGGTAATCCTAACAAACAAACAACAGATAAAGTACATTTTGAATATCAGAGAGCATAATTTGTCTATCAAGAAGAATTGTCTGCCACTTACAACAAACAAAGGTACTTAGGCTGAGAAGAGGATTGGGTAAAGGATACTTTGTCTACTAAGAAGATGCTCTATTTGCACCACAAAGATCATCTGTCACTTATAATAGACAAAGCCACCTCACCTAATGAAGGAAACTTCATCTATCAAAAGAACATTGCCTGATGAACAATGAAGAAGAGAAACTCTATCTGCGCTTATATGATTTATCTTTTGCTTATAATAGACAAACTAGAAGATAAAGTAAACTACTACAATGGTTTTTCACAATGATGAAGTGGTCCATAATATGGATCTACTAAGAGTTGCTTTGTCTATTACTTACAAAGGATAAATTCAAGTGACAAAGTCCTCAGATAAATTATGACATATTATTAAGAGTAGAAGCCATCTATGCTAGACATAACGGATAGCACTCTCTAGTCAAAATCTCATTTGAAGTAAATTTTATAAAGTAGACCAGACAATTCAAGATTAGCTAAAGATGGAAAAAAATTCAAAAAAATGTAGTCTACATTCTAAAGATGGCAACTTTCACAGGCTGTGTCCCATCATGATTAATGAGTATCTTTCCATAATAATAAATGAGTCAATCAACCTAGAATAGTCTTCATTCAGTGTTTGCCAAAAATAAAAAGGCACCTTCTTCAAAGTTAACGTTGTAGGCTTTCCAGCTACAAGTGAGTTTCTCAAGAAGATAACTTTCCAATGGGAGAAATCAGAATGGTCTTCAACATTAATAGAAAGCTAACTACCTCTAATGGGCAAAAGTTTCTAAAGCAATATAAAGGTAGTGCAGCAATAATGAAGAAGGTTAAGGAAGCTGAGAGAAACAAAATAAAGCATAAACAAGAAACATCTCTCTCAATTAGACTATATTTCATCCTATATAATCAATCTCCATTGTGTTGATAGACAATAAGCTTAAATGCTCTATCATAATTATCTACCTGGAGCATTGATATCTAATGAACTTCAATGAGATGCTATTTTATTTATGAGCTTAATCTTTATACAAATCAACCTAAGAAAAGAGGCAATGTAATTTGTAGAAAGGGTGTTGACAAATCAGCTATGTAAGTTTGTAGTCAGCTCGTGAAAACTACATTGTATGAGTTGGTAGTAAGCTTGTGAAAACTACCAAGTTTGCCTATGATCTTCGAAACAGGTGAGTTTCTTAGTAAACTTGTAAAACTGGAAGGGTGTTGGGAACACTTGTGTTTATGCGCCCTAGAGCTGGAATCTAGAAGAAGTATTAGGGACACTTGTTCACACCCCCTAGATCTTGAATCTAGAAGTGTCGGGGACACTAGTGTACTTCCATTATATGGGATATAGTGGAATCCAAGGCATGGAACCCAAGGCATGTTGAGTTAGTTCTCTAGGAAGAGTAGACGTAGGGATGGGGTTCCCAAACCACTATAAAAATTATATTTTCTGTTTGTGCACTTGTATGCTCTATCTTTCATGCACTCCACTATTTTTATTAGTTGCTTGTGTAATCATTTTATATCCTTTATTACTTGATTAAGTACAATGTTATCACTCACATTATCATACACACACACACACACACTAAAACTCGTTTGACATGGGAATAGCTAAGAGAAGTTGAACTTGAAAGTGAAGCAGTTATACATAGAAATTACATATATACTACATCACTACTTCCTCTTAGGTTATCAAGTTTTATTTGGCTATAATTTTTTATTTGCTCAATTCACCTCTCCCCTCTTGAGATATTCATCATATATGGGACTAACAAGTGGTATAAGAGCAGGCTTCGTAAGTTAATCTTAACTACTAGAAGTTAACTTGTGAAGAGATTCCTATGGCCAAATTGTTCCACAACATTCTTGCTCAGGGACAAGTTATGCAAACCTCTATAAATTATCATTTTGTTATAGTCTCTAAAAATTAGAAACTTCTGTAGCTCACTAAACTTGACTAAAATGTCCATGTGTAGCCTTGTTAAAAATGCATGAGAAATTATTTCTAAAAAAGCTAATTGTATATAGAGGATTCAATCAATTGACTCTATGCGAGAGCAACAAAAACAAAAGTAGCAAAAAGAAGCATTTAAGAAGAATCGAAAAGAGGTGGAAAACAATCAAGTAAGCAAGTTTTAGTATGTTATTAGTTCAAGAAAATGAGGAAACTTTTTGATCTAAACTTTCAAACCTTCAAGAAACTAATATTTGCCTTAAATGTTACTTAGTTAATAGCATACCATTTTGAATGTCATACACACTATATTGAAAGTATAATTTGCTTATGCATATCGTTAATCACTCAAATCATTATTCTCTAATCATAAGTAAATCATTAGTATATTCTCAAACAATTATACATATCTTGAATTAAAAACAAATTGAAAAATCCCTTCATCTCATATTTGCCAGCAGATGAAGTCATCACTTTATCTATTGGATTGTCTGTTGCCATAAAATTTGTCTAAATCTCCTAAGAATGTACTCAATAAATCCTCTATTTAATTTCATCTCAGACCTACCTCTTGCACTCACTATTAGAGACAGAATCCTCCCTTAGAAAAAGGCGATTCAGATTCTCATTATTTCTATCTCTACTCCTCATCCTCTTAGCACCATTTTCCTCCACTCATCTTGCTACCAAAAACCCCCAAAGATTTCCCACCTCAGAACCCTAAAACCTCAGCCGATGAAAATGGCAGACACAAGAGCTATAAAGAAAACTCTAGCATCCATGATTGAAAGAAAAAGAAGCAGAAAGGAGTCAAAGGAACTGCATGCATCAAGAAGAAGCAAAGTTCAGAGAAATAGATTCCTAAAGGTAACTTTTCGAAATGATGAACAAAGTTACCATGATTACATTAGTAAATTTATCAATAGGAAAGTAGTAAAGGGTAGAGCTGTTGATTCCAAAGCTTTCAAGAAAATGAAACTGGAAGTATGTGATTGGATAAGCTTCCAAGGTTGGAAAAATCATATGAGTCGCAAGGATCAAATTGTGAAAATTCTTCTTAGCAATTATGACCATAAGAGGAAGAAATCATGGATTAGAAACAAGAAGATAGATCTATCCCCTGAAAGCATTAGAGAATGTTTGAATCTTCCATTGATTGAAAGACAGGCATTTCACTGGCCAACACCAGAAGAGAATTGTTCTCATAGTTGACAGATACATCCGTTGGAGAGAATTTAAAGAATCTAAATACCAAGGATCTGTACGTAAACTTGAAGCTTAACTTATCCTCAATAGCAACATTCATCCCAAGGTTGGTCGTGAGGATAATGTTTCTAAGAAAGATGCAAAGATTCTTTGGGCGTTAAAGTATAAGAAGAAGTTGGATCTTGCCAAGCTAATGTCTAACCATCTTTCTCAAGTCAGATCATCACTAAGACTTCCTTTGCCATATGTAATGGCAATGGCTCAAATATTGAAAAGAGCAAAAGTTTATTTGTTGTGAAGTCCCTAAGGTATTCAAAACATCAAACATGATTGATGAAATAACACTAAAAAGAATGGGAATATCATCAGGTGATACTACCATCAAAAAAACGAAAGGAGCAAGACAAGCAGAAATGATTGAAGAAGAAGAAGAAGAAGAGGAAGAGGAAGAAGAAGTTAGAAGTGAAGAAAATTAGCAAATAGATAGAATACAAGAAGAAAGAGAACAATAAGAAAAAATAATAGAATCTGTGGGGGAAGAAAGAGAGGAATTTCTTTCAATAGTCATAGTAGAAGAGGGAACAACACTGGAAAGAGAAGCAACAACTGCAGCAGAACCATCCTTACACCACACTCCAACTCCATCCCCTCTCAAACCTATGCATTCATTTCCACCTGACCAACAAATTCCTCAAAATTTTGAAAATAGGCTTCAAAATGTTGAACTACTCACTGCATCTATAATTTTTAGATTGGATTTGTTGGATAAGAAGGTGGATACTATATTCTCTTTAATGGAGTCCATCAAAAATCAAAAGAAGCCAGTCCCTGTCTCACTAGTTAGAGACATTCACTCAACCTCTCCATCCCCTTAGTCAGTTCACTCCTCTCCTACCTCACCTCATCTTTCTTCTATTCCACTCTCAGCACAACACACACCGCATTAATCTCCATCCTCTGCTTATCACATAGATTCTCCAATAGAGTCTCCTAAGTCTAATTTTTTATCTTTCATATCAGAGTCAACAATTCCAATAAGTAAAATACTTATCTCTTTAAAATCTACTTCAAAGAAACATTTAGAAAATCCCTCTTCACCTCCTCAAAATGTCAATCAATCCACTTCATTCAAACTTGTTCAGATTCCAAAATCTTCCCATCCATCTCTAGTCATTCCTCAACCACCTTCAAACATCAGTTAGCCCACTCCACCAGAAGTCATGCGATCCTCATCTAAATCATATTAGTTTCAGCATCCCATACTTTGAAAACAAAATTCCTCATCCCTAAGAATAGAAAGTAAAAAATGACCCTAGAAGAAATTGAACATAGACAATTAATAAATCAAATAGTTGCTTTCACTCTTCAATCACCAAATAAAACCTTCACTTTATCTGATCTTCCTTTTCCTAATTTTGAAGATCAAGATTATCTCGACAGCATCATAATAATGAAAGGACCATCCAAAACCTTCAAACCTAAACCTCTTCTAGATGGGGATAAATTATTAATAAAATACTAAATGAATTCTCCCAACAATCACCAAATGTTGAATCCTCTTCCTCTATAATTCACACTTCTTCTAAATCAACTCCATCTACAACACCACCTCCTAATGAACCATCTTCTTCCATAATACTTGCTCCTTCAACCACACAACAACCCTCTTCCAGTGCTCAACCTCCTTCAAGGATCAAAGCTTCAGCCTCTAGGCCCTCAACAAGATTTACTCAAGGAGCTGAATCTACATCTATCCTTCCAAGCACAATCTCCATGACACATGACACCTTCAACTATCGAATAAATGCCAACTCCATAGCAATTTATCATGGCAAGCCTCCTCCATATCCAGAACTATTAGATGATAACTATCGAGTGGGTGTTAAGCTCATTGACCATCATGAGATAGCCTCAAATCCTCTTATGCTGACTACATCTATTTTTGAAATATGGTCAGTAGCCAATAAGAAAGCACAAGATCAAGGATTACCTCTTTCTCATCCAATATTAATGGATCTTGATTACCTTAGGCAAATTCAATTTATTTATAACAGTATCCCAAAGGCTCTCAATGTAAAACTTTCATAAAATAATGAAGTTATTTTTTCTAAGGTCACTGATGTACATCATATATATCTCAAATTAATGAAATTATCTTCAGACAATTTTTTCTTTTGGTTATTATCACTTACACTGTTAAATTTTCATTTCCCTTCTATAATTTATCTTTTTGATTATGAAAAAAAGGAGGAGAAACATATGCAATAAGAATGAGTGAAAGTAGGATCATATAGGAGAATAATTTAATGATGGTACCTACTCAGGGGGAGATGAATCACATGGTGTAGTAAAGTTACATAAGTTAAACAAGTAATCTATGCACTGAGACAGGGGGTGCCATAACATAGTTATCCATATATAAAACTCCTATGCATTTACAATTTTAACTTCTCTAAAAGGAATTTCACTCAAATGTTTTGTCATCATCAAAGAGGGGGAGAATGTTGAACCAAATAGTGCATGTGGAAATCAGTGAAGTTTTGATGATGAGCAACAACATATGAGTGAACATGTGTGGTACTAACAATTGTGTTCCCAAGTGTTGCAAAAATAGGTCTAAAGATATAGGGAAGCAATTCGAATATAGTGGACAGTGCACACAGTGAATGCATCAGTAGCTTAATCCATTAATCAAAAGAAGACAAGAATAATAAAAAAAGAATGGCACTGAAACTTTGAAAAAAAAGTGATCAAGAAAATCTATAGTCATGGATCTCAAAGCCTCAATGAGTGATCAAGCAATTTGTTTATAGATAAAGTTAGTGTTAGATAGCATCTGCCTCGATTCAGACAAATTGTTTCATGGACTAGATAGAAAATTTGATTATAATCAACACTTGTCCACAACACAAAGATGAACTCAGTTTGCAGAAGAAAAGACAAAATGGAGCAAAAATTAGATAAATGAAGAGGCCAAAATTACTCAAGCATTTGTCAATAAAGCACATCTAAAAAATTGAAAAGTGCAAGGAACCTATCTGCAATCCTTGAAAAAAATATAGAAGATAAAGAAGAAGCGACACAATAGCTAATGGAAAAACTTTTATCTGCCGACTTCATCTACAAAGAGTTGTCAATCACCAGCAACAAACAAAGCCATTAGACAACCTTTATAGAAGCAAGTCGTCCATCCTTGAACAAGTCATCTGTTACTTAACAGACAACCATTGTATGAGCGACTAGAAGGAGAATTCGTCTATATGCCACAACTTCGTCTATCACTTATGATAGACAAACCAACAGATGAACCACTTGGAAGACTTTATCTATGGGCTGAAACTTCATCTATTAATCCTAACAGACCAACAACAAACAAAGTACATTTTGACTATCAGGGAGGATACTTTGTCCATTAAGAAGAATTGTCTATCACTTACAATAGGCAAAGGTACTTCAGTTGAGAAGAGGAAAACTTCGTCTAGTAAAGGATACTTTGTCTTCTGAAAAGATGCTCCATCCATGCTACAAAGATTGTTTGCCACTTATAATAGACAAATGAATAGACAAAGCCACCTCACCTAATGAAGAAAACTTTGTCTGTCAAAAGAACATCGCCTAATGAATAATGAAGAAGAGAAACTTCATCTACTCTTATACGATTTAGCTATTACTTATAACAAACAAAACTAAAAGATGAAGTAAACTACTACAATGATTTCTGATAACGATGAAGTGGTCTATAATATGGATCTACTTAAAGTTGCTTTGTCTATTACTCATAAAGGACAAAATCAAGTGACAAAGTCCTCAAATAAATTTTGACATATCATGAATAGTAGAATCCATCTGTGCCAAACACCACTGACACTCTTCGATTAATATCTCATTCAAAGCAAATTATAAAGTAGACCAGACAATTCAAGATTATCTGAAGATGGAAAGAAATTGAAAGAAATGCAGTCTACATACTAAAGATTGTAACTTTCAGAGGTTGCATCCCTTCATGATTAATGAGGATCTTTCTATAATAATAAATGAGTCAATCAACTAAGAAAAGTCTTCATTCAGCATTTGCTAAAACTGGAAAGGCACCTCTTCAAAGTCGGTGTAGTAGGCTTTTTAGCTACAAGTGAGTTTCTCAAGAAAATAGCTTTCCAATGGGAAAAATTATAATGATTTTAAACATTAATCAAAAGCCAACTACCTCCAATGGATAGAAGTTCCTGAAGTAATATAAAGGTAGTGCAGCAACAACTAAAAAGGTTGAGGAAGCTAAGAGAAAAACAAAAATAGAGCATAAATAAGAAACATTTCTCAATCAAACTATGATTCCTCCTAGATAATCAATCTCCATTGCACTGATAGAGAATGAGCTTAAACATTCTACTTAGAGCATTGATATCTAATGAGCTTCAACGAGATATCATTTTATTTACAAGCTTAATCTTTGCATAAATTAGCCTAAGAAAAGAGGCAATGTAATGTGCAAAAAGAGTGCTGACAAATCAACTATGTGAGTTTGTGGTAAACTCGTGAAAACCACATTGTATGAGTTGATAGTGAGCTTGGGAAAACTACCAAGTTTGCCTATGATCTTTGAAATGGGTAATTTTCCTGGTGAACTCATAAAACTAGAAGAGTGTCAAGGAAACTTGTGTTTATGCCCCTTGGAGCTAGAATCCAGAAGAAGTGTCAGGGACACTTGTTCATGTCACCTAGAGCTTGAACATAGAAGTGTGTTAGGGACACTAGTGTACTTCCATTATATGGGATATAGTGGAACCCAAAGCATGATAAGTTGGTGCTCTTAGAAGAGTGGAAGTAGGGACGGGGTTCCCAACTCACTATAAAAATTATATTGTCTATGCATGTGCTTGCATGCTCTATCTTTCATGCACTCCACTATTTTCATTAATTGCTTGTGTAATAGTTTTATATCCTTTATTACTTGATTAAGCACAATGTTATCACTCATATTATCACACACACACACACACTATAACTTGTTTGACATGGGAATAGCTAAGAAAAGTTAAACTTGGAAGTGAAGCAGTTATACATGGAAATTACATATGTACTGCATCACTACTTCCTCTTAATTCATCAAGTTTTATTTGATAACAATTTTTTTGCTCAATTCATCCCTCCCCTCTTGAGCTATTAATCATATATGGGACTAACATTAACTTGGTTTCTTTCTTTGATCATCATGAGGATTCTTCTCAAGTTCCGTATGGGATAATATTTTTGCAATATGCTTGAGAACAAATTGTTTGTACCTTAATGTTTTTCTCATGTCTTTGCTCATCATCAAAATTTACTTGGTTAATAATGTTCATCATGAAAATCCAGCTAGATAGAATGTTCAACAATCTTCTATAATCTTTGTCATGGTTTGATGTTTATACATGATTCAAGTTGTGAATGAGATCATCAATGACTGTGATTATGTTAAATAATGATTATATATGTGTTGAAGTCATGACAATGTTCATGTCATGAATATTTTCAAAATTGGTGAAATTTCTCTATTATCATGACTATGATGCTTAAATGAAGGGATTCATCAATGACTAATAGTATACATTTTGAAATTGATTGGATAACAAAAAAAATTCTTCGAAATAACAACATTCACATGAAAGTAGTTTATGAAATAAATGTGCAAATTCATGTACTTATCGTTGAATTCAAAAGGGTCATGTTTTTGAAAAATCTCGAAAAAATCATGAAAGAAATTGAAAAAGGAATATGTTTTGTCAATCATAAAAAAGGGTGAGATTGTGAATACTCCAAATTGTGAAATACTTGTGATGATCCATATTTTGACTTTTAACAAAATCATAATGAAATATACATGAAAATATAAAGGTTTATAAAAAATAGACAATGTAAAAAGTGATTTGCAGGGTCTTAGTCAGTTAGTGCGGCCACCCTCTCCTACCATTTATGCCACCATTGCATGGTATTAGCTTACAACATTGCCTACATTGTTCTAAAAAGACATGACCTCTCTAGACAACCATACACGATACTGCAGTTGCTTGCCCCTATTGCTGACTCCAGCCAAAGTCGAGGTGCTTTTAACCTACCACTTGTGACTATAATCAAAGTGAAGGTGCCTCTAACCTACCGCCTACCACATGGATGAAGAACTACCTAATAAATCCACATTGCCTGCAAATACTGCTTGGAAGCAAAGCCGATATCGCAACCTCTTGCGATTCGCCTGCCAATGGATAGCAACTGGTTTTAGGAGTGGTATGCTCATAATTTGCCATATTTTAGATACTAAATTTACATGTTTTGATCCTTAATTGATATGATTTAATTGAATTATAACCATATTAGATTAAATATTACACTTAATGGATTTAATTTGTGTTTTAGGTCAATTTAGGCCAAAACATGCTATTTTGGAGCAAAAATCTTCATGGGGACAAACACCACTAAGATAAAGTATATTTATGTAGCTAATCATGAAATGGACAGCAAAGCAGACAAATTGGTGCAAGTGTGTGCATGAAGTGGACAACAAGGTGGACAAATTGGTGCAAGTGTGTGCATGAAGTAGAGTTTTGGAAGCAACTTCTACACATAGACGCCCAAGAGAGCTTTGCCAAATCAATTGAGGAATTTTAATTCAGATTATGTATAAAATTATTAGAGAGATTGTGTGAAGCTTAATCATATTTCATGTAGCAATTTATATGGAGAATTTTATATAGAAGTTGCATGAGAATAAATTGCGCACAAACCAATCTTTGCATAAGATTAATTGCAAAATTCCAAAGACAATTTAAGAAAATTTTGGGCACATATATAGGTTGATTTGGATACATGTTCAACATGAAATTTGTATCACTTCAAATTATCTTTCCAAATTACAAAGAATCACATGATTTTGATATTAGAATAGAAATTTATGGCCAAAATACTAAATACTATTCTTGGTTAATAGTTGGGTGTGCAGAAACATGTGTTGTATTTAGAAGTTTTGGATCTTTGTGCAAATTAGGCTTTCTAATACAAATGGAGGTGCAACCAAACCCTAAATTTAGTTATTTAAAGATAATTTGAGCTATAAAATAGTGGGAGAACATGGGAGCTATCAAGGAGAGAGTTCATAATGCAAAGAGAAGACTTGGAAGAGGGATTGCTGTGAAGAGAAGGGAGTGCTACTTGGAGACAATTCATTCTCTTATCTTTCTCAATTATTTCTCAATTATTTTTCTTTTTTAAATCATGTTTAATATAATATTTATGAATGTTTTAATTACATTATGAGCTAAATAATTTATTCTAGTGCAACGATGTAGCCGGATTATGAATATTCAGTTTTATTTAATTTAATTCAACTTGATGTTTATTCATTATCTATGTTGAGTGTTAAACTGAGTTTAATGCTTGAAAAAGTGTGTTGGCCCAATTCTTCATGATTTGTGATCCAACGAAGGTAGAGAAGTGATAATTGAACTAGAACATAATTAAATATAATAAGATTGTTGTGAGATAGAGATATTTATGAGATTTTTGTAGCACCATGAATTTCTTGGTCTTAATGCATCTTGTTTAGTTCAGAATTTTCACAAAGATGTAGAAAATTTGCTAATAAAGATAGATTATTATTGCTTGAGAAAGATTAATAATTAAAAAGGAGAAATTCATTACCAATATAATAATAAATATTGATTGATTAAATTGGGTGAAATTCAATAGGATTAATCCACTGAAATCGAAAATCCTAGATGTCTTAATTCATTGATTCTCTACTTGTCTAGATCTGCATTCTTGTCAAGTTTCATTAGTTTAGATTTTCTTTTCTCTTTATTAACATTATTCAAGTGTTCAAATAGAATTTAGAGTTAGAGTAATTTAGTAGTTGATAATCATAGTCCTCGTGGGAATGATCTTTTACTTTCACTTTATTACTTGTTGTTGACACATACACTTGCATTAGGAAAATCCATAACAAGGATAAGTTTTGCTCAATTGATTCAGCCTTAGTAGTATCTTTAGTCTTTTGCACTTCAATTTGAGTTTGATGCTTTACAATTTCTTCTTATTTATTCTTGCTTTCTTTGTTGGGTTGCTCCCACTCAACCCATGAGATTTCTTTTGCATCGTCATTTTTCATACATTCCTCATTTTTCTCATTTTCTTCTTCTTTAGAAGATTACTCCTCCTTTTCGTCTTCTTTATTTTCACTTCTTACACTCAAGTCAATCTTAACCTGTCTACTTACACTCTTATAGGTTAAGATATTTTTGTAGATGGAGGAGCAGAGAGCAAGAATTAAGGCATTCATTGCCTTGACATTTTCTTACCTTTCTCTCTCTTCATCCTCATTTATGCCAAGAAAAATAATCTTCCAAAGATTAAGGTCATTATTCATAAGATTAATTTCCAACCTCCTCTTCTATTGTGCAAAATTTGTTCAATCAAAATATCGAAGTTGGGTGGTGGAATATCCTTAAGAGTGTTGAATCTTATAGCATGGCTTAACCTAAGAGGGGAGGGGTGAATTGGGTATGTAAAATTTTATTGCTTAGCTACTATTGAAACATTTCTCTCTTTTTGTGATTGTGTATAGTGTATTTTAAGTTAAATAATCAAAATAGTAAAGTGCATAAAGGATAAATCAAATAAGCATGTGCACACATAAACAATATGATTTTTATAGTGGTTTAAAAACCTCATCCCTACATACACTCTTCCAAGAGCATACACTCATTGTTATTTGGGTTTCACTATATCCTATATAATGAAAATACAAAAGTGCTCCCAGCACTCTTTTAGAATTCAATTCTAGGGGGCATAAACAAGTACTCCTAACACTCTTCTAGATTCCAAAACTAGGGAGCATAAACATAGTGCTCCTAGCACTGTTCTAGTTTTCACAAGCTCACCAGGAAACTTACTGGTTTCAAAGATCACCAGCAAACTTGTTGGTTTTCCCAAGCTCACCAACAATTGATAAAATGTTATTTTCTTAAGCTCACCACAAACTCACTAGTTTTCAGTTTAACTAGAAACTAATACACATTTAAGCATAGGGGAACACGAGATCTTTTACAACTCTAATAACATATAATGATCTTCCTAAAATGTAAACTCAATGGCTATAAGGATATACAAGTTGAAGCTCATAAAAGAAAGATAACAGTTTAAGCTCTAGGCCATGGGTGGAAGGATTTGCATAAGGTTAAGCATATTTGAAAAGTTTTCCTTCACCACCTAAATCATTCCACCTTTTCTCCCTAAATAGCTTCTTCATAATTTTGACCATTGGAGAAGATGAGTTCCATTGAATGCAAAAATGAGAGCAACAATGAATGAATAAGATCGTTGAGATTTTTTTAATTAGAGTCCACGCCTTTCTGATTTCTTTAGAGTTGTTGCATCGTCATTCTTTTACAAAGAGGAAGATAAGCTGCTACTAAAATGTCTTTTATCATTTTGACATGACACAACTTGAAAACTTGCAATGTCGCTTGTTGCTAAAAATGGTGACTAAAGCAAGTTTGCATAATGAAAGCACAAATGTAGTTGTTATTTAGATGCAAGTCACGTAAATCAATTTTCTTCTTACAAGTCACCTCTCTTTGTCTGCATTTGTCTGTCATAAGTTACAGACAAATTCTTCCATTAGTTTATCTGTCATTCGATCCTTCATAAGTATGATTTGTCTATTGTAAATAACAAATGACTTTAGCGCCATAGATAGAGTCGAACTAATCAACAGACAAACTTTGTTTTGTTTACATGAGTTCTTCTAGGAGATTTGTCTGTCAATGAATCCTTCATGAATGTGCTTTGTCTGTTATAAATAACAGATGAACTCTATGTGGCACAAATGAAGTTGAATTGGTTGATGGACAAACTCTGCTTTATCTACGTGAACAAATGAAGTGTGATGTTTTTCTTTTATTCCATATTTGTCTGTTGGAGGTGATAGATGATTTTTGCTTTATCTTGCTCAAATAAACAAAGTCTGATATTCATCTGATGTAAGTGACAAACGAACTCTACCTTACTTTGTCTTGGACTAATTAATATGCACTTCGTCTATTGGTTTGTCAGTAGTAAGTTGTAGATGAATGTGTCTTTATCTGTTGAAGTTCATTTGTCAAGCAACTACTTTGTCTATGTAGCTTCATCTATCCTCACTACGTAGCTTCTACTTTGTCTTCCACTTTGTCTATAGTAGTTAACAGATGAATTTGATCCTATAAACAAAGTTGGACTCTTCATTTGTTCTGCATTCTTTGAGCAACAGATGAAGTTCATCTTTGTAACTTCTTACTTTCTTCATTCTTGATTTGGCTATCTTAGCTCAGCTAAAGTTGCACTCCTTTGTCTATTCATTTTGCCTTGTTATCCTCAGACCAATCTGTACTTCTAACTTTGTTAGTTAAATAAAGTTTTCTTCCCTATGTGCATGATTTTCTAGGCAACTATTTCTTCTTTTTTCATTCGTCTTAGTGTTTGATGGAGTTTCTTCTTCTTACTTTTCCTTAGATAAACTTTTTCTGGTCGGTGTAGATAATTTTAATATCTTGAACAACTTTATCCTTCTTGACAATGGCTTCATCTTCAACTACTTTTGTCATTTGCATTTGTTTGTGGAAGTTTTCTCTTTGGATTTTAACAGACAAAGAAAAATTGTTATAGCTCATCTTTGAAGCCTTGACTTTTTCTTCTTCTTGTATGATCTTCAAAGTTTAATCCCTTTGGAATGTAGCAGATAGTTGTGGCAGTTTATCATAGACAATTTTGATCCTGTACTTAAAAATTTTCTCCACTTGCTACATTGTTAGATTTCATGTACGTTATTTAATCAAAATGTATTTTATCTTCATGTGATTTTGACATGTTGTAGAGCAAGGATAATATACATCTCTATTTAAGTTCATAATGTGAAAGCTTAATAGAGTATGGTGCTAATTATGATTCAAAAAATTTGCATATTAAACATAATTAAGATTAAGCGCACCATACAGTAAAGGATGTATGCTTGCATAGTTAAACATTTGTGATTATGGATTCATATTAATTAATGTTTATGCATATAACCATTAAGGATTCAAGCATATATATTATTTTTTATCATAACTTTTATTGTTAATTAATATTTATGCATATAACTATTAAGGATTTAAGCATATATTATTTTATCTTATCATAAGTTTCTTCATCATCAAAATCATATATAATAATCCTAACATAGAGAACATAGAGGATGACAATATTGGGTTATTAGGTTTGCTAGGCTTGGCTTAACCCAAGAGAGAAAGGGTCAATTGGGTATATAAAAATTTCTAACTTAACCCTTGATAGATCAAGTTCTCTCTTTTCATGCTTGTGTGCCAATTATACTTAAATAAATAATAAATCATTATAATGCATGAAAATAAAGCAATCACACACAAGAGACATGATATATAGTGGTTTTGGCAACCTTCTCTACTCCAATCTTCCAAGATCACACCCCTTGTGCCTTGGGTTCCACTATCTTACTGTAGTGAAATTAAAAATAATGCACCAAGCACTCTTCTATATTCCAACTTTAGGGGGCATAAACAAATTAGCAATTGATTGTGAGGCAACCTATAATAATTGGCTTGCTCTTCTTGATTTCTGCTCGGGGGTGGGGGTGTAAATCTTTATGCCATTGCACTCTTCTAGATTCTAGCTCTATGGAACATATACAACTTAATAAGATGTTTATGAGACACATTCTAACAAACAAACTTGCTCTTCTTGAAGTTGGTCTCTTATACCAACTCAAGGAATACATAAATAAACAAGAAATAAAAGATTACACTTTGAGTGTGTTTCTTTATGAGCGTAGAGGAAGACTTGAGTGTTGCTCTTTATATTGTAGAAGATCTTCCCTTTGTGTATTATAGAAGGAGGCCTTGAATGAAGATTGGAAGATGAAAGCTCTCAATTGAATATATGAAGGTTTAAGTGCTTGACCTAGGATTGCAAGGATTCTTGAAATTTATGGCTCTATAAATGACTTCTTCAACCTTTGAAATGTCCCAACACTTCTCCTCAAATAGATCTTTCAAAAATTTAACCGTTGGAAGAAGTTGGGTAGCAATCTGCGGCTTTGGAACATTCAAATTTCTAACTATAGGGATTGGCAGGCAGTATCACAGGTGGCTATGGCATTCGACTGCTCCTCAATCAATATGGTAGGCAGTATGAAGAACCGACTGGCAAAACTCTCAAACTTGTTGATCCCGAAGGTTAGGCAAAAACTCTAGAGGGGAGGGGTGAATTGGGTTGATAAACCTAAACCCCTTGAAGGATTAAGTCCCCTTTAGCAATTTAATGAACACAACGCAAACAATAAATAATAAGATAGTGATTTTTATAGTGGTTCGAGTCAACTACTCTACTCCACTCTTCCAAGCACTCTCCATTAGTGACTTGGGTTCCACTATCTCACTATAGTAGAAATACAACAATGCACTTAGCACTCTTCTTGATTCTAGCTCAAGGGGGTGTAACAATCTAGTACCTCTATACACTTCTAGATTCAAGCACTAGGGGGCATAATAACTAGTGCCTCTACACTTTTCTAAATTCTAGCTCTAGGAGGCATAAGCACAATGTAGCTACTGGCTGTGAGACACACTCAAACAGACCAGTTTGGACTCTAATACCATCTCAAGGCAACACAGAAGTAAACACAACAGAATTGAATACACTTTACAGATTATCTCACGAAAAGCTTAGGGGAAGGTGAATGTAGAATTGATTGTTCTTCTCGAAAGTTGTTGAGAGCCTTAATGAATGTAGTAGAAGGTTGTCATATGAAGGCTTTTGATGGCTCAAATTTAATACCTCGCAAGTGCACGGTCGATGTATAGTTTAGTGTGCTTATGCAAGGGTCGATCCCACAGGGAATGGCAAAATTAACTTGTTTAGTTGTAATTATTAGCTAACTAT
>JAYJMB010028029.1:0-37753 GCA_036873735.1 Pouteria campechiana
GCCAAAGAGGACAATACCTTCTGCTGCGTACTCTGGTGTGAGGTCGATGGGGTGTTAGTCCCTAGGGCCTGGTACTGTGATGTTACAAAGGGGAGGCGCCTTTTGTGGGACAAAACCGTGCGGGCATGTGCCCAAAGCGAACAATACCTTGACTGGAGCCCCAGGTTGTTACACATATTTCCACTGCCAATGGTACCTCAACCTCAGTGATTGGGGAAAGGTATTTATCACTTGCAAATTAGTTAAATTTGGATTTTGTACTAGTTCTTCAATCCTTAGATTACAATCTTGTATCTATATCCCAAATAACCATTGTCTTATCACATGTTGTAATTTTTTGGCCTGATCATTGTGTGTTTAAGTACATCCAAACAGAGCAAATGATTGGTTATGTTATTAAATGAGGGAACTTGTATTATTTGGAAGTGGCACCAACAAGCCCTGAAAAGCTAAATCAGCATTGGTAATAGATGGCTCTCTGGAGAAGAAGAAATAAAAATTTTAGCATAGACGTTTAGGTCATGTGTCATTTGGATATATGGAAAAAATTGTTTCCTAGTTTGTTTATGAAATTTGATATTTCTAGCTTTAAGTGTGATGTTTGTGAACTTTCAAGAGGTCATTGAACCATTTTTCCATTATCCTTGAATTAAAATCCAATTCCTTTTATGGTTATATATTCTGATGTATGGGGCCCATCTAAAGTCTCTACCATTGGTGGAGCACATTGGTTTGTTACATTTATTGATGATTATAGTAGAGTGACTTGGGTTTGTTTGATGAAGTCCAAAAATGAAGTGAACTCTTTATTTCAAAGCTTCCATAAAATGGAGATGACTCAATTCTAGTCACGAATCTGAGTTCTGCATAGTGACAATCGAGGCGATTATATGAGCTCAGAACTTCAATAGTTTTTGGAATCATTGGGAACTATCCACCAAACTACTTGTGTGGGCACACCCCAACAAAATGGTGCCCCTGAACATAAAAATTGACACTTGCTAGAGGTGGTCCAGGCATCACTAATTCAAGCCCGCATGCCATTATCCTACTGGGAGAGGCATTTGCATTTGCAACATACTTAATCAATTGGGTACCATTCAGCTCAATTGACTTCCAAACACCTTTTCAGGTTTTTCATGAAGCAATTGCTTCACCAAATGTTCCTAAACTACCATCTCATGTATTCGGTTGTGTAGCTTTTGTACACCTACATTAACAAGACAAATTAGCTCCTCGAGCATTGCATTGTGTTTTTGTAGGCTATGTTGTACATAAAAAGGGATATCGATGCTATCTTTCTCCATCACAAAAATTGTACATCACCATGGGCATCGTTTTCCATGAAGATATCATGTACTACCCCTGTGAGCTTGAATTTCAAGGGGAGTATAGTGAGGAAGAAATTCATACTCTCACATATAGTCTTCCATCTATGGATGATCAATTCATTGAAGGTGTAAGCTATCAAGATACTGGGAATTCAAATGGTGATGATACTCAGGCTAAAATAAGTGAAGAGGTCCTTAGAGAGCAAAGTGTTCATGAAGACCCAAAAATTGATCCAGCTATAACCACATTAGAGTACGAGTCCCTCATACCACAAGAAGACATGCCTAACCAATTGTTTACAAAGGATGCTACTACTACAACACCAAATCCAAACAAAAGAGTACTTCTCCCATGCCAAACTGGAGGTATTTCTAAACCCACATATGAACCAAACCTCTCTAATAAGGTTAAATACCCTATGAGTCACTATGTGTTTAATCGTCACTTGTCAAAATCAAATCATTCATTTTTAAATCAATTATCTAATGTATCTATTCCTAACAGTGTGCAGGAAGCTTTAATTGATCTAAGGTGGAAAGCCGTCATGAATGAGGAAATGAAGTCTCTTCAAAAAAAATGAAACGTGGGAACTTGTTAATCTTCCACTAGGGAAGAAACTAGTGGGATGCTGATGGATTTACACTTTGAAGCACAAGGCAAATGGTACTATTGAATACTTTAAGGCAAGATTGGAGGCAAAAAGATACACTCAAATGTATGGTATACACTATAAAGATACTTTTGCACCTGTAGCCAAAATCAACATAGTTCGTGTATTGTTATTGTTAGTTGCAAACTTAGATTGGTCATTGTAGCAATTCAATGTGAAGAATGCATTTTTACATGGAGATTTGTCTGAAGAAGTCTATATGGATATTCCTCTAGGATGCATGGTACCAGAAAAATATAGTTAGAAGGTGTGCAGATTAAAGAAATCATTATATGAATTAAAACAATCCCTAAGAGCTTGGTTTGGAAGATTCACAAAGTCAATATAAACTTTGGTTATCATCGAAGCAATTCATACCACACCCTATTCTTGAAGAAAAGACAAGGTAAAATCACTGCCCTTATTGTGTATGTAGATGACATGGTGGTGACAGGAAATGATGAGGAAGAAAGAAAAGCTCTCCAAATGCACCTGTCAAAAGAATTAGAGATGAAGGATTTGGGGCCTTTAAAGTACTTTCTTGGAATTGAAGTTTCTTGATCTAAGGAAGGAATATTCTTGTCTCAAAGAAAGTATGTCCTAAATCTGTTACAAGAAACCGGTATGTCAGCATGTTAACCAGTTGATACCCCCATGGAAGGACTGAAGCTGTGCATCAAGTCTGATTAGATTCAAGTTGATAAAGGAAGATATCAGTGGCTAATCAGAAGGTTGATGCACTTAGCCCACACTGGACCAGATCTTGCCTATGCATTAAGTGTTGTTCAGTCAGTTTATGCTTAATCCTAGAGAACAACATATGAAGGTAGTGATGCGTATTTTAAGATGCCTAAAGTTTGCTCTTGGGAAGGGAATTTTATTCTCCAAAAATTCAAATGTCCAATAAATAGATGTCTATATTGATGTCGATTGGGCTGGCTCAATTGATAATCGACGTTATACTTCCGGATACTTCACATTTGTATGGGGCAACTTTGTTATATGGAAAACCAAGAAACAAAATATTGTAGCTCATTCAAGTGCAAAAGCAGAATATCAAGGCATGGCTCTTGGACTTTGTGAAGCAATGTAACTCAAGTTGGTCTTATAAGACCAAGGCTATCCTCCTTAGCAATCAATTCTATTGTATTGTGACAATAAAGCCATATGTGATATTGCTCACAATCTAGTTCAACATGATCGTATAAAACATCTCCAGGTGGATGGGTTCTTTATCAAGGAGAAGTTTGAAGAAAAAATCCTGGAATTGCCTAAAATTCAATCAGAGGATCAACTTGTGGATATTCTCAAAAAGGCTATCTCAAATCGAATTTTCATAAAACTTCTAGACAAGCTGAGTATGTGAGATATCTATGCACCAGCTTGAGGGGAGTGTTAAATAATTCCACAACTGACAATATGAAGATCTTATGCACTAGCTGTATTGGTTGCAGTAATTGTTGACTACCCGCCGCTCCAACCATGCTACCTAGGATGTGCCGCTTCAACCATATTTTCCTTGATCTCCAATCATATCGTCCTTGATCCATAATATGTGGATCTCGGTGTTGAAAAATGTAACATCAAGAGTCTGTATTAAGAGCCTATTTTAATCATTGTAATCTAAGAAATAGAAACACTTATGTCCTCATATACAGCATGTGCACATCTCCATCTAATGTAGCTAGAAAAGTTGGGCAATTTATAGGGTTATGTAGACTCATTAGATCTGCATGGATACGAGAAGTTAACATATGATCCTGCAGATTGGTTTTCCTTCATACAACTTCGTGACTATGGGACAAAACTTTTTTAATGAAGGCTCGTCCAAGATGACTTGTATAAAAGGAGACTTGGGTTCAATCTTACCATAAGATCTGAAGGAGCAGATAAGTGCTGGCAGAATTCTAGTGATAATTGGTCCCTTGACCAAGGTTCTCTGAAGCGGGTTCCACGAGTTTGTTTGGGGTTCTTCTAGCACCTTACTAAGTTCAGCGACTGAGGTTTTTGTCTATTTTAAAGTTCTTACTAGCTCTCGAACTAGAGTAAATTTTGAAATTGTTCCCATGATATAGTATTAAACGTTTCAGATTAAGGGCTATGTTTGATAATAACAGAGGGCTTTATGTCGGTAACTCCTGTTGGGCTAGTGTCAAATAGATCTCCTAGGGTCACATTACCAGAGGATATCTTCATGCCACCCTTTACTCGCAACTCCATGGAAGAATTATACTAAAGATGAATTTTCATATCGAATGATTTCTCATAGATGTCACCTAAGATGTTGATACTAAAAATGGTGTTTGCAGAAAGTAAAATTGCACAAGAAGGGAACATAAATGTCTTTTATCTTTCGTTGATCGTTGGGTTCCTTTAATATATATGCATATGCTTTGCTATTACACTTCTTACCCAATTGAGCAGATAAACTGGGAGTTGTTGTGCTAATCTAGGGGGTTAGAGGGTGACATGGAAAGTGCTCTGATGACTTAGTCAAAGGGGGTCATTGTACGTCCCATCTAAAACTGTTGTCACATACCCATCTCGAATCACAGCCACGCGTCCATTTAGTATAGGTTGCCTAAGATCCACGATTACAGTGTTAATGATGCTCCTTGAGAAAAGAAGGGAGGTTAAGAAACATGCCCACACTAGGGAAAAAATAGGGTTTACATGTATCAAACGTGCAACCTGTCAAGCCGCCATCTTAGGAGTAATGACTTATACTAGGGATGCTACCCTTTGCTCCAATTCATATAAGTTACCTTCAAAATGTCATCAAAATTTAATTTTTAAGATAAATAAAATTTTCTTTCTGAAATTAACAATTCTAATTTATACAAAAAATTCATACTACAATTAAATTAATATTGTTTTATAGCTCCTAAACAATTCAATGTAAAAAATTTAAATGAAGTAAAGAGTCAAATGTAGATGCAAATTCAATTCGTATTAAAGTTCTAATAAACTTCTTACACAGCCCCTTCACTAACTATACCGAAATATTGTTAAATTGGGGTAATTTACATAAGCTCAATAAATTGTCACCAAATTACCTTATAAAATATTAATCATTCTAATTATCAATGACAAAGAAAATAAAAAAAATCTATCAATCAGTGTGCGTAATGTGTAATTCTCCGATGATTCAGCTACTTTGCGGATTTTTTCCTTTACATTCATGCTGCTCTTAGCAATGCACATAAAATCTCCACATGTATCATGCTATATATACGCTACATCTGGAGATACGCATAGAAACTCCACATATTTCATGTTGCGTGTTTACTGCTTGTGACAATATACACAAAATACAGGCATATTCTATGCATCAATAATATTATCATTATACTCGCGCAAAACAAAAACGCATAAGAAAATTTTAAACAGCACAAAGTACAATAAATTTAACAGTAAAAACTAGCAATTTACCTCGAATGCACTACATCCCCATCATACCTCGTCGTTTCTCATCATCATCGATCCTCAAACAAAGCAAAAATATACACCAAAATTCTTCAAACAACCAATGAAATATGCAAATTTATCATAACGCCCCAACTCTCTTTAGCTACTAGCCACGTGACATGCCACATGCTTAAGACTAAACTTTAACAAGCTTTCTCATGTGTTTAAGAGACACCCTCAACCTTAGAAGGCCATTAAATGTAAGCCAAATACTATCCATCCATGCATCAACATATTCTGAACATGAATGAACCAGTGATATTCTATTAATAATATCTTATAAATTAATAAGTCTCAAAGTACCTAAATATCAAATATAGCAGCATTTAGTACATTTCATTATTGCTTATCAATTGAAATTATATTAAGAATCTAAGATAATAATAATAAAAAAGAAAACAAATCTGTGTTTTTTACAAATTCTCTTGGATCCGCCCTTATAAGCATTCAAGCCCTAAATCCACAACAGTTTCAGGTTCCCTTAGTTCCGATTTCGAAAACAAAACTATGACACGCCTCTTAGTAAATAAGCATTTGTCTTTGGCCTTTTAAAATACATGATAATAAACTAAAAGCATAAAGTTTATGAAGTTAGCATGCAATCATCCTTCACCAATCTTACAATCACAACACATTGCATAACAACAAAAAATAGGATGCATACTGATTCTGGACAAAATTATCCAATCACAGCCTTTAGACATTGAAGAGCATCAGACTATGCCATGACAACGTTTCAACCCATACATTATCAAATGTTAATATCAAGATATTCGTCAGCCTTTTTATTTTATTTATTTTATTTTTTTTTTGAGCTGATCACTTAAAACTGGCTCTACATAACTCAAATGTGGATTGATTATTCTTTTTTTGAGCTGATCACGACGTCGAAGAATAATGCAAGGAACAAAAAAAGGAACACGTTGCACTCATCCTGCGGATCAAATATAATAGCTGCAACCAATGGAAAATCAAGTTTTTACAGTCCTGTAATGCTCTTTACCGCTTCTGAACCGTGCCGGTTTTTGAGACTAGTGGTAAGTTGCTTGAACTGATGGCAGCGTACGACATCTTGCGGTGCAGGTGCATGTACGTGACCCTTTCCCATTTCGAAGGTCATTTTGGCCACCATGAACAATGTGTGTATCTGGACGACCGCGACGTACGACAACGACCCATGCCCATCGTCCGCCAGGCCATTGCCACGTTTCTTTTCTTTCATACTTAGTAGTCCAAACTCCAACACTGCGCCGTAGCGAGCGCGACTCGCGATGGATGATTAGCATCGGAAAGGTTGTCGATTTGAAAGGGCATGGCACGCGAGTGATGTATTACTAACGCTGGCCAAAACCTGAATTCTCGGCACGTGTGTTTCACCGACACGTACTCAGGACGTACGTTACTCTTTTTTAGCTGTTCTTCCGCTGTTCCTTGCGCGAGTGAAATAGTGCTCCTCCGTCCGCGTCCTGCAGAAGGCAGCACCTGGGACAGCACCGCTGACGTGGCATGTCGTGCATGGGATGAACAACGCATGGGAATCATCGTCCGGGCTGGCCAGAACGAATGTATGTGCATTTGTATGACCATACATCAGCCAAAAGGATGCATGCATTCATGCATGTCATCCGTTATCCGAAAGCGAAGTGACGATGTGGTCCCCGTGGAAAGCGACGCCCATTACTCGCGCTACCGTCGGAGTCGACCGGTCGTCACACGTGCCCAGTCAAAAAGCGAATCCTCCGCTGCTTCCACGCTAGCAAGCAATAACATGCGCCCGTATACGTTGTATGTAAGACAGAGTAATAATTCAGTTGGGCCATCCCACAAGAAGCAATGGAGCGGTAGATTTACCTGGAAGGTGTATCGAGCGGCCCAAATTTTCAAAATAGCAGTGGCTGTCTCCGCGCTTGGGGGAATGCGAATGCGAATGCGGATGCGGAAGGCAACATGCCTGAACAGTTCGCGCCGTCTGGGGTCAGTAGGGACACGTGTGTGGTTGGAGAGTCACGCAGCTGACGGCGTCAAGAGGCGGGAGTTTTTCCTGGCACAAAAGCGGCGGCAAAGTGTCCGGATCTGAAGGCCGGTGGGCGCCGCATGTCAGGAGGCAGCGATTCTTGCCGTATCCTGCCGCCACGTTCACGCACATTAGTGGGTCCCACAACTTGCTCGTATTTCATTTTCATCGCCCTCCCCTTCCAATGGCTGCCTCTCATTAGGCACCCACATTTTTACGAACTCCCAGTCGCCGGCCATATTCTTACACCGTTATCAGAACCTTATAAGTTACTTACCCAACGATTTTAGATATAGAATCAAACTGACAACCGTACACGTGGCATTGACTTCAACGTACTTGCGACTTCAGAAGTTGCTTATCCAAGGATGTTACGATTGTTGAATCACAACGGATTCGTCGACACACCTGTCCAATGGTAAGGATGATTTCGAGCGTATTAATCAACGGATCAGATATGGGAGATTTGAATTTCGATTCCGTAGGCCTGGGATTACTTTCACCTGGTGCCGCATTCTATTCTTTACGCTCACTGTGAGTTATACATCAGTTAAATCACCCAGGCGAAAAAAATAGACGCCAGGCCCTAGATTCTAGAAAAATATTTTCATCCATCAGGACCTTGCAACTAGATTTTAAAGCATACATTGTACATTTGTTTAATTTTCAAGCGGTAACATTTTTTGTACCCGTCAATTCCAATGGTTGCAGTGCTTTCTTCAGCATCGATTAAAGAGGACGGTCATGGATTCCTGTGAACAAACATTGTTATGGTTTGCACTAGAAGATGGTCCAATAATCAGCTGACGCTCGCATACATATGCAGAGCAGTAAAAGAAAAAGCATTTGTTATATAATCGATAACGCACACGGAATTTTGGCGGTGCGTTTTATCATGACAAAAGCGCGCCAAGTTCGACCGCCTCGTCTCTCTGCTTTTGGGCCGTCTTAGAAAGGGTTATACCATCACTTCGAATCTGCCACGTTATCTCCTGGACATACCTTTTCCATGCAACTCCGACTACGACCGTACACGTGGTGGATCATTTTTCTTCAACGGCGAATGATGCTCCTCTAACCTCATATATCTACCCAGCACGTTGGCGCCGCAGTTCTTTGATTTTGCAAACGCGAGTAGCACGCCATGAAACATCCAAACGAGATGTCAGCCGTCCATTCGTATTAGGTGAATCCAACGGCTGGGTTTAACCCGTATCATGGCGATGGGCCTGTTGAAGAGATGCTTTTGTTTTGTTGGTGAAGCTGGGGTTGAGCTTCTGCGTCGAGAAGCTGGCGGGAAGGATGGGAGAAATTCGCGTCACACGAACATCGCGACGGTCCCACGGCACTTTTCATTATCCTGTTGAAGGAGATTCGCGTACATCTATTTATTCTACACGTGCAATGCAGAAAAGATCTGGGCCATTAAAACGTCCACCTACAACAGCGGACGGCTCATAAAGGGTAGGAGGGGAAAATGAAGTGTGGGAGGTCGGCAACCCCCGTGACTGCTGGCAAATCAGCTGCTTTTTTGATATTACAGGCCCTTTCCAGTGTGTTTTTTGAATAAGTCTGTACCGTTCTACACGCGGCAAAAAGATGGCAATCCGTCAAAGAGTCGCCTGTAAGTCGCGGGACTCGCCGGGTCAACGACCGAAACAAGCACGCTACCGCCATTTGCAAGCACGTTCATGCAACGATGCCCAACCGAGTCGAATCGACTCAGGCCGAGTAATCTAAAAGAACGATACGCCGAGTTTCAGTGAATAAAATCATTCAATCACATCTTAACTTTCTTAAGCTGTACATAAACAGAGAAAAAAGAGATAAAAAAAAAACCCATCCGCGATTAAAGAGCAGGTGCGCAAAAAGGGCAAAACGTTAAAAAGAAGCTCCAAAACCCAAGCCGGGAGTTTTGCCGTTCGATATCAAGGAAAATACCGTCCAAAAACTGGAGAAAAATTCCTGTCCTCTGCTCCCGATCGTCCGATCAAAAGAGTGGCGCAGGCAGGTTGAGATCGAAAGCAAAAGGCTTCTTTTTCTTCATCTCCTGAATATTTCTCGCCGGGCCGGCCTCAAGCTTCGGGTACCCGTGCCGAGAGAACAGATCCAGACCCTCCGATCCACGGATGGCCATCGGCTGCCACTGCTGGAGGTGCTTCTGGAAGCTTCCAGGGGAGGCGGCGGCGGCGGAAGCCGAGGAGATCGAGATCTCGGCGACGTCAGCGAAGTTGGTCTTAGCCTTCGGGCCGCGGAGATTGCGGGCGGCGTCGTCGTATGCTCGGGCAGCCTCCTCGGCGGTGTCAAAGGTGCCGAGCCATTTCCGAGTCTTCTTCCACGGGTCACGAATCTCGGCCGCGAATCGCCCCCATGGGCGCTTGCGAACGCCTCTGAAGTGCGCCTCCTTCACCGGCGCAGCAGTCGGTAGGCCGGGCTCCTTGTCGCTGCTCAGGAATCCCTCCTTTCGGAGATGGAGCGTCTCTACCGCCATTTGCCAATTGTTTCTCTGTAATCTGGCCGGAAGTTTTTCGAGAGGGAGGGTGCGGAGATGAGAAGGCAGGTGGAAGAGGGAGACGGTATTTATAGCGGAAGAGACGGTCTTCGTTTCGCCCGACAGGAGTTCGTATTTCGTACAATGCTCCCGTGGTACATTTCATTTCCATGCTCCTCTTGTGGTCATGAGTTCTTCGGCCCACGCATCGAGGTGCATCGCCACTACTTAGCTTGTACGGGCGTTCAAAATTAACCATTCAACGGTCTGGATGACAAAGTCATTAATTCCATTGTAGTCGATGATTTGAAATTAGAAGATCAGATCAATCTGGGATAACCGATTTGCATGAATGAATGAGGAAGTACTATACAGTGTTTCGCAACTAAGATAAAATTACCAATATACCCTTTTTAAAAGCTGTTCGCAAGTGGACGGGGCACCCGTCCCGTCTCTACGGCATCATCACCCTAGCCCCACGAAAAATCCAACTCAATAAGCAAGCTGGATAGGTAAAAAGAACGTTGGAATATTGAAATAGCGTGAGGGGCCTAGAGATCTGATGATGAAACAAAAAAAATGGAATTCATGCATTAATCAAAACAGCAGGGCGTAGACGTGAGCACCCACGAAGCCTCTTTCAAAGTTTGAGAAAGGCGAAGATAAGGATGCGATTGGCAGGTGCGCCATCAAAAGCCAGAAAACTTCATGTTTGAATGTTTTAAAGTTTCTTACATCTGGTTCAGTTGCAGAAAGTTTGGAGCCAACAATATGGGGGTCAAAACGGCCACTGATTCTTTGAAACTTATATCCCTCTGACAACTCAAGTTCAAAGATCAGCAGTAATGAAAACAATCCCCAACACCCCAACAGCCCCGCCCCCTCTTTCCCCAAGGCTGATAGCCAAGATATTGGCAAAAATATTACCGTTGTTGAAGGATGTTGCCGTGCTTTCTGAAATCAGGGGACTTTGGCATGCATGGTCTGACGACTCTTACCTACAAGGAGAAGGACACCGTTGTATCTAAAACATTGACTCGTGCACGGTCATGCAATGTAGAATCTTAGTCTCTCATCAATATTCAACAGATTTCGCACATCTACAGTCCAATTCTGACACATTTGAAGGTTCAGTCCAATTCTCGGCTTTGCATGTGTCTTGCGATGGACGGCATAGCCCACTTGCTGACTTAGAAATTCTTCTTGCTAGCGTCGGCTCATCATGTTGCTGGCAACATTTCCATGTATTAATCCCAACATTCACTACACCAAAAATGACCAAATTCAACAACATTTTGGTTGTATTTGGTCAAAATTTGGCAGCATTAAGTCAGATGATCAATCAAAAAAATTCGTTGCCAGCCTGTTGCATCCGCCGCGTCGCATATAGGAAAACGCAACCATTTCTCAATTCATTGCATTTGGACAAATGCAGCAAATGCCCCTTTTATTGCATCTGCCTTAATGCAGTCAACTGTGAATTTCGTTGCATCTGCCTAAATACAGCAATTGTACAAATATTGCATTTGCCTAAATACAGCAATTATACAAATGGTTGTATTTGCCTAAATGCAGTAATTGCTCAATTAGTTTCATCTGCCTGAATGCAACAATTGCTCAAATGATTGTGTTTGCTTAAATGCAGCCACTATTCATTTCGCTGCATCTGCCTCAACACAACAAATGCTCAAATGGTTGCATCTGCTTAAATGCATCAACTGTTAAAATAATTGCATTTGCCTAAATGCAGCAATTGCTCAAATGGTTGCATCTGCCTCAACGCAGCGATTGCTAAAATTGTTGCATTTGTCTAATTGCAGCAATTGCTCAAATGGTTGCATCTACCCCAACGCGATGATTGCTGAAATGGTTGCATTTGCCTAAATGCAGCAATTGCTCAAATGGTTACGTCTGCTTAAATGCAATAATTGATTAAATGGTTGCATTTGCTTAAATTCAACAACTTTAATTTTGTTGCATTTGCAATTATGCAATTATGGCAGCATGTTCTTGTTTTAATAGTTATGAAATTATGATACATGTTCTTGTTATAATAATTGGATAAACACCAACAACCAAAAATTAAGATGCATCATATGAAATGCAAATCAACAATTAGGTACACCATATGATAATTAAATAAATATAGTAAATGATTGTTTGACATCTACCAAAATAAAATACAAGGATTAATATAATAATGAGGTTCACTCACAATTTGAGGCCTCTCAATGTAAGTTATAAAAGAAAATAGTATCTAATTTAAGTTAAGATCAATCTATCATTTTCTTATAGCTACTCCAGTGTCCCGGCTCCCTTCATTATTAGGCATTCCTGTTCATGAAATAATAAACATGCATTATAAATGTCTGTGATAGTAAGTAAGCATAAGAAAATTAACATTTAGTGAACGGGTAATCAAAATTATCCGGCATCAACATCCAAAATTATAATGAATATCCAATAAGCCATGTTGAAATTGCTTGGTTGACATCTATTTGGTAGCATACAAGTGGATGTATAAAAATGTAGCCACAATCATTATCCCTTTAGAAACTAACAATGACACATATATAGACAATGTAGAAGTTACTCAATTTTGCCTATATTTATGCTCAAAGAAAAATTTCTTGTATCTACCTTTTAGATTACATCTTGAAATAGTTATTGAAATTTGTTGCATTAAAGAAACTTTTGTGGCATTATGCCAATTGTGAGACCAAAATAAGTGAGCTAAATAAACAATGGTTCACTATGGTTTAAAGACTTGGCTGCTCGGATCTAACATCAAGATAGTCCTTGGACAAGTTGGGATGGACAATTCTCAAACATTAAACTACATCTGCCTGTGGTGTCCATGGGCCCACTTAATGGGGTAGACTTAGATTAACTCATGCTAACTTATCACTGTGGTTGCTTTATGTAGTTGTAAATGATTTCCTTGAAGGTAAGGCTTAACTGAGAAATCTGTAAATTATAGTGCCAACCCAGAATAATGGAAGCATTGTAAATGATAAAGGCATAAAATATCAAAGATGACAACTAACCAACCTTCGCAGCCCCATGGAGACTACAGAGTATAAGTTGGTCTACGTGTCTATTGAAGAAAAGAGCAATTTGCTTATTAAGGATTTGTTGTGTGAGACAATAGACATTCTCCCTCATTATGGAGAAAGTTTTAGCCTTTTACACAAATTCTTAATTCAGTTGGCAGCCAACCTTGCAATCTATCAAAGCAACAAGGTCAGAAAATGCAAAAAGTGAAAAAAGAGAGAAGAAGAAATTAAAGAGTACTAGAGGGGATTAGGAGTAACTATACCTTTGTGAAAAAAACATGGATGCTAGTCTCACCACATGTTTCACCTCCTCCTGTAGGATTTTGCCTTGCTGGGCTGCAAAGAAGCATACAATCTCAAAACATCTGAAATGCATATGTAGTGGTATCTACATAAACCTGTTGCAAAAAATATTTTGTTGAACAAAATTACCTAGTAAAGGCTGATTGCATTGGAGGTGGTAATTTTGATTTCATGGTTTTAAACCCAAAAGACACTCTTTCACTGGTGATGTAAATGAATTACATTCTACCAAGACACTCCTATAGTCACCAACCCTCTTTGGGGATTTAGCATCACCATTGTAATCTGTAAGATTATAACATCAGCTCATATATTTTCTCCTTATTATGAATAGCATCATCATAGTCCTTCTCTAGAGTCACTAAACTCAATTCCAAAGATTCCCTCTCCAACAGAACCTCGAAAAAAGATAAATCATTTGCACCAATAAATTTTACCTTAGGAAGTTGTTTTGAAAACACGATTAGCAAAATCAACAAAGTAACAGCACAGAAGGATCAAAGTAACCTGTGTTAATGTTTTCTAGGTTATCATTTGTACATTCTAAAGCCAAAAGAGGTGTTTTCTTCAAAATGTCCACAACTAAATTGTTAGCATCCTCCATAGTTTTCCTCAAGTCATCTTCTGATGTTTGATAAATGTTGGGGTAAAAGAAAAAAATGTAATAAAAAAAACTAACTCCAAAAAAATAACATGATTATTAACAAAACATTCAACCAAAATTCTGACATCATGTGAAATTGGGGTAAAAGAAACCTTATATGAATAGCTTGTTGCATGAAGAGCATTGCTATAAGCAGGCCAAATAGTTCACCGGCAACATTTGTAAATCTATTGATGATGGAGAATGCACCAAATAGAGCCAATAAAAAGGAAAACAATTTTGTCCAAACACACTCCCTAAAACTCCAAAATCCAATGAGTAAGACAATAAGACAGTCAAGACATTAGTAAATGGGTAACAAAAACACACGCCACCGATTGTCATAATTAGAATTAAAGGACATATTGATGTACCATCCTGTCCATGTGAAGAATTGCTTCATGGTTGTCATTGGCTTGATTTGAATTCTAGCAATCTTCCATCTCAACATAGGTGTCACAATTCAATTCATGATTTTAGATGATTTTCATTCCATGCATTTTTTGAGTTGATTAAAAATACACTAATTAGAATGATCTCAAAAAATAGCTAAGAAAAAAGAATGATAATGTTTGTTAGAATTCAAAACTTCAAGATGGGAAATATGCCAACTACATCACAGAACAACATTAAAATAAGATGAGAATCATAGTTGATACCTTGTATACATACCTCCAATTTTTACCAATATCATTAATTCTCTTCCAAAGTACTGATATGATCATCTGGTATTCATTGGTACATACATGCCAAACAAATAAGTACCATGTAAAGAACACAGAGATATTAGCGAAGCAAAGGATTCTTACTAGTTCCTTGTAGCCTGTGCAGTATCTACCAAATGAGACCCATGAGGACTAATTGCAAAGGCAACATGAATGCAAACAAAAAGACTATAGAACTAAGATGAAAAAATGGCAAACACCTTGCAGAATGAAACCCAATTGTTATCCTAGAATGCAAATGAGTAAGAACTAACAATTAAATAACAATTTTAAACTTAATGTCCAATCATCCGATTCCAAATTCTTTAATATCCCCAAATATAATAAGAACACCAAAACCAAAACTAATCTGGTGAATCAGGATGATTGAGCAAGAAGCCATTCTTCTTTTACGTGGACTTGAGAAAGATCCCCGATTTGAAGTCTTTAGTGCTGGGTGTCGCCTAGGCCTCAACCGCACTATCGTTTAGGGGCATTCGACCGAAGGACTCACGGACAGTGTTCGTGGCTTGGGCTACTGAGTAGGCGGGTGTCCAGATTGCCCAGAAACTACTATGGCGAGGCTTCACTATCAGAGCTGGCATCCCACAGCTCATTGCTGATCAGTGGGATTGCTTTGCCGAGGAAGCTGTGATTGTAATACATAGAGAAATTTATGATAAGCACATCATCGTTGAATGTCAAACATTCTTCGCTGCATAATCAGTACCATGGATAAAGAGAAAATTGCACCCTTCTAAATGTTGGATAAAATTGGGACATTGAAAATAAGCAACAAAAGCTATCATTTACCTCAGATTGAGTCTACTCGGATGAAGGCTTTGAAATTTGAAGGCTTCAAAGCAGGAGAGAAAAGGGCAAAAACATACATTTTAAAGACAAGCAGCCTCCTTTGGAGGAGGAAAGCATTCATTTTTTTTCTTTTCATCAAAATTGGCGTGCCTTGGATGGGATGTTGGATCTGGCAACCAGAGACAAAGAGGGAGAGAGAGGGAGGGGGGTTTCCGACGGAAGGCTGTTGTCCGTGGGCTTGTTGTTCATGTAGGGGAGTTCGCCAGAACGGAGACAGAGAGGTCAGAGGTGGGTTCACCGATGTGCCTGGTCGGTGGGTTGCCGTTCACACAGGGGAGAGCTCGGATTTGGGTTTTGTGATTTGGGAATTGGGATGGAAGTGGGAAATAGGGAGATGGACAACATCCAGAGAAGGAGAAGGGGAAGAGGATCTCTCCTCTGGAGCAGGCAAGTAGTGATGGCAGTCGATCATTGGCAGAGGGAGGAGGGAGGGGTTTTTCCAAGGGCTAACGATGGCAGTCGGTAGTTAGCACCTAGAGGGAGACGAGTGGGAAGGGGAAAGTGGGTGTGGGCGGGAGGGCCTTTTTTTTGTTTTTTTAGCAAACGCAGCTAGTGCTGCATTTTCAAAGACCGGAGACCAGCAAAGCCATCTAATAACCCGCAAGACCAGAGACGCGACACCCAATATATTATTCTTTAAATATATAATTTTATTTTTAATATATAATTTTTTCTCTAAATATATTATTCTATTTTAAAGAAAAATTATATACTTCATATAAAAGACACACATATTTATTGGTAATGTAATATCCCAGAAAGCTATCATAATTATTAGATTGATGTATTCGTAGTGGTATTTTTTTTATTAGGATGATCAAGTCAACCATGAAATTAACATTCTAAGATCTTAATCTATTGCTATTATATTTTGTATATGAAAAGTCAAATTAATAATCATAATTTATTTAGTTAGATTTATGGATAAATTATAGAATTAGTATAGTTTTTGTATTCAAAGAAAAAATAATAAGACAAGAAAATTTGGATAACTCTTGAATTAATATGCATAAAGTTTAGAATCCAATAAACGAAATGGATCATTATTTGTAGTTTATTAGAAAAGGTAACATGAAAATGATTATAAAAACAATAATTTGAACTCTTTACCTATTTTCCCTCAAGTCTAGGCCATATTTGATATTTTATTATAATTATTATCATATTCACATAGAAGGATTATCATATTTATTATCATATTCACATAGATGGATGATATTTAATATTTGATTTACATTAATAGTTTGAATTTTTTATTTTAATAAATAATAAAAATCCTTTATTATGAAATATATTTTACTCAAAATTATTTCTGAATATCTTTTTTTTATAAGGGGGATTTGTTGATATACCTAAAAATTTTATATGAAATTGCATATATGGACATATTTTAAATATTTATAAATAAATAATATATATATAATTTTATAGTCATAGAATTTCAACAATATTCAAAACACATTAACTTTTTTCCATAAATTCTATATTAGCCATCATCATGACCATTAACAAAAATTGAACCAAAACAGATAAATTTATAATTATGTTGCAAAGTTATAAATATATATATTTTAATGTTTGAAAATATAGATATATTTATAATTATAGGCATAAGGTTTAGCTTAGTCTATAAGTCTTCCTTATTTTCAAATTATAAAATAAGAAGCACTATTGATATTTTATATTTAAATACGCAGATAATATTAAAAGAACATTTTAGATAATAGTACAAAGATTTTATTTAAGAAAAAAGATTTTATTTTTTAAAGTTAAGTTTAGGTTTCCTGCTTAATAAAAAATATTGATTTATATTATATAATACAATAATCTCTATTTTACTTATTTTATCTCCCCTTTAGTTTTATAAAAATTAGCATTTTTTCCATCAATAATCTGTTGGTCCCTTATGTAATGGTAGCTCAAGAAAGAGGGGAGGGGGGGGGGGGCGGGGGTTGAATTGAACTTTTAAAACTTTTGGCTAAATTGAATGATTATGGTTCTGAATAAGTAGAAAAGATTGCACAATACACAACACAAGATTTTTATAGTGGTTCGGCCCTTCCTGGGTTCCTACTCCACTTCTCTGAGTTAGTTTTTTCTATTGAACTCAGGTTTCACTAATACCTTGATCAACTTGATCAAATACATGTTGGTTTTACAATAAGCTCACCAACTAACTTACTGGTTTTCCAAACTAACTAGAAACTTTCACAACTTATTGGTTTTTAAAGCTCACGAACAAACTTAGACCCTTTCAGCAAGTTTCCTACTTGCTTATCTCAATAATAAACACTAAGTATTCTACTTATGTTGCCAAATACTAAAGTAAAGTGTAGAGATTAATTCCTCTTACTTAGACAGACTTCTACATAAATTCAAATTTTCAAGTAATGAATAAGTAGTAAGAGTGAAAGATTCAAACTCCTTAATTGAGAAGAGATTTGAACTTTGAGAGCTCTGACTGAGTTGTATCCATTGGGGTTGAACTTTTAAAGGAAGATTTTGAATACTCTTTGTGTAATCAGCAATGTTCGAATGATATTCAATTAGTTGTTTTCTTTTTACTTTTGAATCTTATTTATAAGTTTAGAGGAATTCTTTCACTACTGACTTTGGCAAGTATTCAAACATTCAAAAATATTTTTTTTTACCTTATTTTTTGTCTGACGTCTGACTTTGCTGCAATCTGGTATTAATCTTCTACTTTTGTCACTGACTTTTCTAAACATTCACTTTTGTATGAAGTGTTCTGAAGAGATGAGTGAACAGATAGTGTTTAGACTGATTTCAGATAATCTTAATTGTTTTGTTTAGATTCTTCAAAGTGATTAGAATCCTTTTTAGTCGCGACAGGTCTTTGTAGAGAGAAGTTTGGATTTTTAAAATTTTTAATATCTTCGGAAAAGTGATCCTAAGTTTTGAAAAACATCTTCGAAGTGTGACTCAAAGTTTTCTGAGGCAAGTCAAAGTTCTCTGAAGCGTGCCTCAAAGTTTTCTAAAGTGTGCCTCAAATTTCTCTAAAGCGACTTAAAGTTCTCTGAAGCATAACTGTTTACTTCGAAGCTTGTCCTATTGTTTCCAAAGTATACTGTGATATCTCCAAAGCATACTTAACACTTATGAAGCTTTTCTTGATTATCTTTGAAGTACACTATAACATCTTTGAAGCTTTGAAAAAGAACTCCGAAGTGCGTTGTGACTGCTCCGAAGCTTTTTCAATCTTCTCTGAAGCTTTTTCAGTCTTTTGTGAAGCTTTGTCAATCTTCTTCGAAGCTTTCTAATTTCTCTAAAACACACTTGTAACTTCTCCGAAGTGTTTAATTTTACTCTCAAGCTTGCTGTGAAGATTCTGATACTTTTTCAATGTTCTCCAAATTATGTTGTAATATCTTTGAAATATTTTGTGAAGACTCTGATGCTTTTTCAATGTTCTCCAAAGCATTCCTGAACATCTCCAAAGAGTTCCTGAACATCTCCGAAGTTCGTTATAACTGCTCTGAAGCATTTCAAACCACTCTGAAGCGTGTTTGAAAAGACATCGAAGTTGCTCTCGTTTTCTCTGAAGCATGTCTTCAATATTTCACAATTTCTGTTTTATTAATTTAGGTATATATGTAATTCATATATCTATTTTTAATGAGCATTTCTTTATTTCTTCCTTTTATTGTTAATATTTCTGCAATATTCTTGAAAACAGGTTGTTAGTACCTTAATGTTTCACTTATATTTTTGCTTATCATCAAAATAAACATGAAAAATGTTCATTATCAAAATCAAGCTAATAATATGCTAAACACAATCTTCTTACCTAAAGGCATGTTTAGTGAGATACAATGGGATTACCTAAAGGCGTATTTAATAAAGGCATATTTACTAAAGGCATTTTTTCTAATGACAGACAAAACCAACTTTTGGTTGGTCGCATTTGAGGGGGGCCAGATGCGACCAACTGAAAATGGTCACATCCGCACTCCCTTCAAATGCGAACAACTGAAAGATGGTTGCGTCTAACCCCCATCACAGTTTGGGGGGGGAGGGGGGGGGGGGGTGGTGCACAGATGTGACCAAGCGAAAGTTGGTAGCTTCTGGTCTAGGTCAAATGCAACCAACTTTCGGTTGGTTGCATTTCGGGGGGGCAGATGCAACCATTCCCTCCCCCAAAATGCAACCAACTGAAAGTTAGTTGCATTTGGTCTAGGTCAGAAGTGACCAATTTTCGCTTGGTCACATTTGGCGAAGGGGGGAGCTTGGTCGCGGCCTAGGTTACATCTGGCCCCCCTCAAATGCGACCACTTGAAAGTTAGTTGCATCTGCCCCTTTTTTGGTGTAGTGATTGGACCCACCTAATTGAGTTTATTTTCAATGCATATAACTTATTTGCTTAAAAAAATGTTACCCTATAAGATAAATGAGACTCGTTTTGGCAAATAGGCCTTAAAAACTTTTAAGGTGCTTTTCTGCTTATTTAAATTTTATTTTTCATAAGTTCTTTCATGATTGTTATATATTTTCCAAAATATCAATCAATTTTTTTTTAAAACATGTTACTAACTTTAAAATTCAACCATTTTATCTTTTTATATTTATTTATTAAATATATATTTGATAAATTTATTTATTTTAATTTATCCAAATATCTTAATTAAATTATTTAAAAAATATCAAGTCAAAGGCTCTAGTTTTGATGATTAACAAAGCTTATTAATGACTTGATTTAAGCTAATAATTATGTTGCTAAGATTTTCTGTTTTGGAGGTAGCTTTGGAGTTGATTAGAAGAAGTTTTGGAGTTAATAGGGAAGCTTCGGAGTTGAAAAGAAGAGCTTTGGAGTCGAGAGGATGAAGCTTTAGAGTAAAAAAGAATAGGAAGTTTGGAGTTAGTAGAGGAGCATTGGAAGAAAGGAAAAGAATTTGGAGTTAACGAAGAAAAGAAGCTTCGGAGTTGATAGAGAAGCTTCGGATGGGAAAGGAAACTTCGGAGTTGGCGCATCGGAGGAATCAGCGTGACTTCAGAGGATAAGATAGGAACTTCGGATGCAAAAGAAGCTCCAGAGGTGCGAAAGAGATGTTGGGGTAGGAGCATCTGAAGTTATGACTTCGGATGATCCAAAGATGATACAACCTTTGGAGGCTCCGAAAGTGACTTCGGAGACTCCGAAATGGTGGAACGAGACAACGTGGTGTGGTTAACCGCGAGGCATTCGCAATGGTCAAAAAATTTGGGAAGCAATGGCTAGTTTGAAATGGAACTTATAAAAGTTCCAAAGAAAGAAAGAGAGGCTTTTGAGAAGATTAAACACAAAACAAACACAAGAACTCAAAGTTCGAAAAAAGAGCTTCAAAGATTTATCACTCAATCATCAAGGCAGATCTAAAAGCACTGTGAGCTTAATATTTTATCTTTATTATTTGAGCTTAAACTGTATGTACAGTCAGGCCTAGTTAGAGATATTTTAGTGTACATGTATATGCAAAAATGTTGAGTTGTTGGTTAGCTCTTGAGAAACTAAATTATATGAGTTGTTGGTGAACTTAGTGAAAACTAACAGTTATAGAGTTTCTTGTAAGCTCGTAAAACCAGTGTTGAGTTTTTAGTTAGCTCCTAAAACCAAGGGAGCTTGTGATTCCACGGGTTATAATGAAACCCAAGGTTGAAAAAACCTTGGAGAGTAGAGTAAGTGCCAAGAGAGGGTCCAAACTACTATAATCCTTATGTCTTTATTGTTGTGTGTTTGTGTGCTTCCACTATATTTATTTTTTGCACTTGCACAATCAATTTATTTTTCCCACATCTCTTAGAATCTAGTTTTGTCTTAGATCGAACCGGAATAACAAAAAATACTTTACTTATTTAGCCCTGAGAGAATTTAGTCTATTGTTCTTCGGCATTTTATATATAGCTGCACAAAACATAGCTTAAAGATTTTTTACAGTTTTATTTATTTAACTTTAACTACTTATTATTTTCACCTTATTGCAAGCTTGGACCAAATCAAATAAGGCCCAGTTTGAAATAGTGGGGCATGATTCTAGCTTTTAGAAAAAAGTTGTAACAACTATCAACATTTGTGCAAGTAACATGTTAAGGTTTGCAGCATAATTTGAAGTGAAAAAAGACGGGTGCAGGCGACAACCAAAAATTTCCTTTATTTTGCCCCTGCCGGTTTTGACGGCATAAAAGCGCGAATAGTGCATGCAATCCATTCATGTATGATGCTGGTGGTTTCTATGCAAAGCATATTAATGCAGCAGAGGGGCTGGAATCATCTCCCAGTGTGACGGAGGGTGCCATCTGATACACGTGTGCCGAGAAATTCTCAAACGTAGATTTGACTCATCACCTTAAACTGACTAATCTTGAAAGATGTCTTTACAATTTTGGAAAATTAATCTTCAAGAATTGAAAAGCAATTAATAATTATCAATTCCATCTTTTGCCATCAATTTGTCTAAAACAATCCTAACTAGATAATCAGAAATTTTCAAATTAATGCATGTAAAAATGATTAGCATGTAGTTTAAAGTTCGCAGATCTTGGTTTTAAGAGAATTTTCATATGATTTTAGTGTGGATGTGTATCACAGATTCGCTCATTGAGAGTATTAAGTTCTCCTTATGGGGTGCTACGGAATTCGCGTCTTTTTCTGGCTTTTATCGCGAGAGTAGTTTTTATTTTCTCCTGGAGTGGCGGCGGGTGATCCGCAGGCAAGGAATTTTTTGCACTGCGTGCTCCGCCCAAAAATCTACTTTCTACGGACGCACCTTATATGCTTAAAACTATTTACAAACAGGAAGACAAAAAAAAGTAAACTATGAAAATGAAAATAATGAAAAACTATTTACAAAAAAAGTTGATAAAGATTAAATAGATAAATATTTTGAATTAAATATAGAAGGTAATAATAATAATAAATAAATAAATAAATAGAAGTATAATTGTTAAAGTAGATAAAATAAGGAGTTAAAATATTTTTTTTTGTATTTGGATGAATACATGGCAATCTATTAGAATTTATAATGATTTATAATTCTATTATACACCTTATTACACATTCCAACCAAATATAATATTAGAAAATACAACATATATTTCAATCATTATCTTTACTTTTCAATATTTTTTATACTTTTTAAAAAATTTTATCCATATATATTCTTATTTTTTAATCATTTACTGATATTCTTCCAATCATCTTGTTTACATTTTTTAATACAAACCATAATATACATTACTCTTCATGTTACTTTATCTTTATGTTTTTCTTGTTATAAAGAGGGCTTTTAGTAATACAATTCAAAAGCACTGATCTTATAAATAATCAATGATGGCATCTCAACCATTTGCCCATGTCACTGGGGTACATGTTCAAATCTAGGAAACAACCAGTTCAAAAAATGAAGTATGTACACTTTTTTTAGGCTTACACAAAACTGTCCAACTTGGCATTAGTAGGAGCCTCGTGTCTTGAGTACGCCTCCTTTTTAGGTTCACATAAAAATGCCAACGTGTGTGTAAAAATCTCTTAGGATAATTAAATAATTAGGACAACTTGGTCTTAAATAAAATTAGCCATCAAATGTATATGGTTGTGCAAAGAAGTGTGCTATTGATGCATTTTGAGTTGTTACGTATGTTCCCAATCTAACAAATTTCACCTAATCTTTCATTCCTATGTCTTAAAAATAGTCTAACTATTCTAATAAAATCTATAAAGTTGGCATTTAATGGGATCCATCCTTTTTGTATGTAAATTTCTTTGAGTCCTAACCCCATAACAACTTAATTTTGATGATGAATATATAATAATAACTAAGTTTTGATGATGAGTAAATATATAAGTGAGAAAAGAAAGCAATAACAACTTTATTTTTCAAGTGTTGCAAAAGTAAAAATGAAAACATAAGCTTAACACAAAAGGATCAAAGCAAACGTGTTTGAGGACTCGACTTCATCAAAGAAAAAATCATGAAGAAAGAAAATATGTAAATGTCAAGTTTCTACAAGAGTTTGTTGGTCCTTTAACAATGGTAGCTCAAGAGAGGGGATGTGAATTTAATATTTAAAAATTTCAACCAAATTAAAATGATGGTACTGAAAAGGAATAGAGAGAATTACACAACACACTAAGACAATGATTTTTATAGTAGTTCGGCCAACCTAGGTTCCTACTTCACTTCTCAGAGTAAATTACTCTTACTGAACTTAGGTTCCACTAACACCTTAATTAGCACTCTGATTAAATACACTTTGGTTTTCAGAACTCACCAATAACTCTTACACTTCCCAATAATGCTTTCCTAATTTCTGTAATTAACATAACCAACAGCAAGCCCCTTGCTTGCTATAGCAGAAAATAGAAATCTAACTTGTACAAATATAGGCCTCTTACTTAGGTAGTTTATAAAGAATTTAAAGGAAAAATATAAATGATACAACACAAGAACAAAGGTTTTAGACTCCTAAATGTTTGACATAGATTTGACATTGAATGTGTTGTTCAGAGTTCAGTGCAAACAGAGTTGAAACTTTGGAAGAAAATTGAATGCTTGTAAATGCTCATGAGTAAATGAAGATTAATGCATGCAACAACTTCTAGAATGTCCTAAAATAACTCTCTTTATAGTAGGATTCAGGTTTTCACTATTGGGGTAACTTAAGCTCATTTAATGCGAGGGAAACATTTAAACTTCTGACCGTTGAAGTCATTGTAACTTCAGAATATCTAAAGTAAAATTTTAGAACTTTTGAAATGTCAGGAATCTACAATTTGGGCGCTCATTCAGAATTTCTAAAACATTGAGAGTGCTTGAAGTTTTTGTTGCTTAAGAACATCTTAAATAAAATTTTAGAACCTATGAAGGTCGAGACTTTGCAAGTGGCACTCCTTCAGAAATTCTGAAATGTCGTGAGTGTTTGAAGTCACCATTGCTTTAAAACGTCTGAAGTTAGTGACTTTCCAATATAGCATTTCTTTAGAATTTTGAATATATTGAGACTCTTACGATGTAGCACTCCTTCAGAATGTTTGAAGTTAAACTTTAGATCATCTGAAGGTTAGTTATGCTTCAATGCCATGCCTTCATGCTTCAAAACATCTGATGTTAGCTTCAGAACTTCTGAACACCGTGCTTTTTTCAATGCAATGTTTGAAGTTAATCTTTCAAGCTCAAAGTGTTCCTTCTAGATGTTGGCTTTCCAAGGACTATTGTTTATCCTCTAAAGCACCTTTGAACATATTCTGAAGTTCTTTTAAAGAGAGTTCCTTGCTTTTGAATGAACTTTGATCATTCTTTCTAACGTTTGAAATGTGGAGTACTCCCTCTAATCATACTTTGAAGTTGTTTTGACTTGATCTTCAGATCTTTTGATGGCTCAATATGTTTTGAACTTCACTTCTAAGATTCTTAGACTTGAAATTCCCCTTTGAAGCTCGTGTCCACAATCTCAACTTTGGCATCGATTTGTACTTTCTTTAGCAATGTTCTTTAGATCATCTGAAGTTGGTTTCAAATGTTTTGAAGATCCTTCTAGTGTTAGTATTCACGATGGTTGCAGTTTCTCTTCTGTTCAACATCTAATGAACTTCTAAACTCATTCTGAAGCTTTTAGACTTAGCTCCCAGATCTTTTGACAGCTTCAACATCTTCTGAACTTAACTTTTGAATTCCTCATATTTGAAGTTCACTCCTAAAGTTCATGTCCACCATCTAAAGCATCTTCTAAGCTCACTATGAAGCTTTCAGACTTAGTCTTTCTATCCCTCTAAAGGCTTCTTTTCTGAACTCGTTCTTTTTTATTTCAGCAGTATTCCAGTCCATCTGAAATCTTTTTCTAAGTTTAGAATTATCTTTCTTTAGAGCATTTACTGATTTTTCTTCCTCTAAGAGAATTATCTTTCTTTAGTTATTTACAACTGTTCAAAAATGGCTGCATTTAGTTATTTGAAGTCGTTCAAAATGGCTGCATGTAGTTATTTAAAGTCGTTCAAAATGGTTGCATGTAGTTATTTGGTGCCATTTTTTGTTTTTGCTACACTTGGGCAAATGCAGCCATTATTTCGGCAAAAATATGGAAAATGTGACCATTTTTCTGCATAAGACTAAATGCAACCATTTCTAAATAGCCGCATAAAATTATATGCAATCATTTAGAAACAATTGCGTTTAGTCTTATGCAGAAGCCAAAAATGGCCTCATTTAACTTATTGTATTTGCACATATGTAGTTGGTGGGCAGCCATTTTTTTCAACTGCTTTTGAATATATGCAGCCAAAATATGCTTTTTTGTAGTCATTTTGGTGGTTGCAAAAACCCCAAATTTTTTGTAGTGTGATCTTGTACATGTTATTTGTGATCTTTTACATGTTGTCCATTACTCTAAAGTTACTTTCCTAGCTAAGTTAACCCATTTTATTCATTTATCACTACAATACTAAGGAAAGTGACTTGTTAGTATCTTAACTTTCACTCATGTGTTTGCTTATCATCAAAACTTAGCTGTTTCATCACGTTCATCATCAAAATCAAGCTAAATGGAAGGGTTAGGCTTGACAGAGTTTGCATGATAGAGGACAACTAAGAGGAGAAGTATTCTCTAATAGAGGTCTCTAGAAGAATCTAGAATCATGTCTAAGTTAATAGTTATTCACAAAGGAGATGAAGAACTTAAAAAACTACAAAGGTTTGTGAATTAGTCGTGATGGTAGTTGAAATTGCTAGAGCCAACAGAGGAGTCGAGAGAGGAGAATTGGTCTACTACAGAGGTCTGCCATTAAAACTATAATGGTTACTCTCTAGTGGAGCTGTTGATAAAGGAGACCTTTTGTCCCAACAAATGTCTGTCATTATACCTGACAATGGTCGATGACACCGAAGGAGTCGACAAAGGACATCGACAGAAGTCTTCAAGATAGAAGTCTTTGAAGCAATCTCATTAAAGAGTTTTTTGACAACAGAAATTTAAGTCTCACAGAGATTTATATTGAGACTAGATGTATAGTTTTGATTACAATAAAACTTGTAAATGACTTGAATTTAGTTGATGAACTTGTGCTAAGATTTTGAGTGACAAAGGAGACATATAAAGAAGATAAAGAAAGACTACATAAGTCTGTTGAAACCACTGAATAGTGTTATGAAGTCTCAAATTGATGACAGGAAAGCTATGGAGGAGCGATCAAGGTTATAGAGGTTTGTAACACTCGCTTCATTATTGGGAGTTCGAGTAATGGTTGGAAAACTGATGTGATGTCTCACAATAGTTAGATTCAAATGGTTCTCTTTTAAACACTTAAAGGCCCTAGAATATATAAATAGAAGTTTTATTAAAGAAAAAGAAGAAGCTTGAAAGTTCTAAGTTCTACAAACAAATCAATCATAAGAAACTCAATCAAGTCTCCAAGTGCATTCACTTCAAGGCATTCTAACATTCAAAGAGCTTAAAGCTATATGAAGTGCATCTTAAGAGGAGTTCAAAGCACTATAAAGTTATTGTTTATTCATTGCATTTGAGTTTATTTTGCATATATCTTTGCCTAGTAAGAGACATTATATTTTTACAATCATTACATAGATTATTTATATCTTCTATTACAAGGAAGGGGATCCTTGCAATAGGGTGGTGTAAAGAGTTTGTTGATAAGCTCTGAGAAAGTAACAATGTAGAGTTCTTGGTAAACTTAGAGAAACCAGGTGGCTTAAGAGTTCTTGATGATCTTGGAAAACTAAGGGAGGTGTGACTCCACATGTTGATAGTAGAACTTAAGGTTTGGGATACCATAGAGAGTGGAGTAGGTGCCAAGGGTGCCCAAACCACTATAATCTTGGTATGCTTATTGTCTTATGTGATTGTGTGCTTCCACTACTATTCATTTTCTACATTCGCACATTTCACTAATCTCCAATTCTTGCTTGGCTTCTTGTTTTAACATACACTTTGTATTTGGGTAGTAACAATTGGTATCAAAGCAAGACACTGAAACTGAGATTTTACTATCTTTTAATTGTTGGTCCTGATCTAGGGTAACTTAAGAGGGTGGGGGATGGATTAAGCTTTTGAAAATTTTGGCCAATATAAAATCAAGGTACTAAAAAGAATAAGGAATGGATCATGCAACACAAAATACACATGTATTTTTATAGAGCTTTGGTCCATAAAATGGTACCTACTCCCTTCTCTGAGTTAACCTTACTCGCTGCACTCAGGTTCCACTAATCACCTATTGGTTTACAAGTTCATTAACAAACTTACACTTGTTAGTTTTCAAGGTCACTAACAAACTTATACATGTTAGTTTCCAAATCTGACCAAATAACGTATACATGTTGGTTTTCAAAGATAACTAATAAACTTATACAAGATCAGCAAGCCCCTTACTAGCTATCATGAACAATAAAAGTTATACAAAGAAAATGCCTCTTACACAGGCAGAGATATATAGAAATGAAGTGCAGTGGAAATAAATGTATTACAATAAATACAGAGAATATTAGACTCCCAAATGTTGTTGCAGAGATTGAGCTTTGAATGTAGAGTGCTTTTTATGCAATGGAGTTGGAAGAAAAACTTGATGTCTCATTAAAAGCTTTGTGTTTTCTTTTCTCTCTTACTTGCTTATTTTGTCTAACTTTCTAACCTTTTTTTTGAATGGCTTCTTCTTTACTCCTTTTAAGCTGGGATTCAAAATCTGTTCGTTGGAGAAAACAACATTCATTAAATTCAAACGAACCGACAAGATTTTCTACCTATTGAAGCGTTCTCATGAGTTCTTTAGTTTGAAGGCCCTCGATAATGTCTGTGGTAAGCAAATATGTCTAGAGTTAAGATTTTGGATTGACATGAATAGTTCATCTTGCAATAGACTTCTTTCAGCTATGTCCGAAGTGAATTACTGAGTCTGTAATAAAATTTTAGACTCACCTGGTGCGAATTGCTCTTGGCTGCACAACTGAACTTTGGTAATGTCCAAAAGTGAGATGACAATGTCTAAAGTTAAATTTTGGACTAACTTTAGCAATGTCTGGAATTGTTTCTACAGTGTCTGAACTTGAATTTAAAGTGTTCGAATTGATCTTTGAAGTTACAATGTCTTGGGTTCTTGTTGAACATTGTCCAAACTTAGATTTGTATCTGAATTGGTCACACAATGTCTGAGCTTACTTCTTCAGTGTCCAAACTTGGTTCAACAGTGTCCGAACTTGGTTCTGTGTTCGAACTTGCTTCTGTAGTGTCTGAACTTGCTTGAGTCTATAACTTAGTTCCTTTTATCCTTTTGAAGCCTTGTTTTTATCTGAGCTTGTTCATCTATTTGATTTACTTTAACAGTATTTGAGACTATGTCTGAAGTGACTTTGAAGCTTGTCTAAGATGCCTGCCATATTATTTTGAGAATTTACATCTTTTTCCTTATAAACTTGTGGATCTTTTCTCTCATATTGTCTTATGTGCGCTGTCCACTTAGATTATTTTCCTGACATATAATTCATTACTACATACTTAGAAACAATAGTCGGTAGCTTAATCATTCACTCATATGTATTTTGCTCATCATCAAAACTTGGTTGGCTATACGTATTCATCATCAGAATTAATCCAAGTAAAATAGGTTTGGTTCAACAATCTTTCCCTTTTTTATGATGACCAAACATTTAAGTGAATTACCTTTCAAACAGATACAATATAAACGTATATGAGAACTAAACAGAAATAATTCATTCAAAATGAAACATACGTAGCTCCTCCTTACAATGTGCATTTCTAACTATAAATGTTCCAAGTGCTCCCCCTGAGTGAATGCACTGGATTCTCACTTTATCAAACATACAAAATTTTTTGTTTTAATTAATCATACAATTTCTATAGTCACACTACTTCTACCATTATTCTCCCTTATTGTTATAACATGCTATAAAATATCTTCTCCTCCTTATTGTTAACACATACAAACACATACGAATATCTTCTCCCCCTTTTTATCATTATAAAAAACACACAAAGAAATATATGCATTACATGATATGCATCAAGTTGAAATACTCAGAATTAACATGAAAATATATTTCATTTCATTTAAGTTCAATTAGAGTTACAAATAGAGATACATTCAAATCTATTTCAATACAAACAAAGTTATAATCTAATAGTGAAAGGTGCAATAGGGATGAGATGGATGAAAGAAAAGGTGGGGTAGATAAATTGAGGTGGGGCCCTATTATGATTCTTCAAAAATTTTGAAATCATGCATAGGCATGTGTCAATTACTTTCTGGAAGGTCACATCAGAGAAGCCAAAGTTTTGGATAAGAGACAATGGGGTTGTTACCGGTGCTGCTTCTCCCTTGTAGTCTTCAACCTCCAAAGATGGTATCATTGGAAGTAGGGCCTTTGGACTTGCATGAAGATGGTTCTGGTAATCTCCAAAGAATGTAATATCTCTTGTAGATATCCATCTATTTCTCTTATTTTCTTCTTTAGAGATATCACAAACTTCACTAAGTCCATCAGAAGAACTATCTCTAATCTAAATTGTCTCAATAACTTCTTTGTACACATTGCTTCGTGTTAAGGAATTTCCTTTGCACATTTTCCACTTATTCTTTCTCTGTTCATGATCTTCATAACATGGATTGAATTCTCTCTTTCTAACTCTTGCCTTAGCAGTTTATGGATGAAGATGAATTAATAGGCATCATTGTAATAGTAAGGTGGTTTCTAGGGGGTCTTATGAGGTTCTAGTAGAATCTCAAGAAGATTTCTAATGAATGTTTGCTAAATATGGTTAAGAGACAAGCATTCCAATGAAGAATGTTTAATTTCAATGGGAAAATGAGGTTTTGCCTCATAAATAAAGGTTTAGGCATTTATGGAAGATGCGCAATGAGCCTAGATTTTTCGAACAGAGAAAGGATTTTGGCTCAATCCGGAATCATAAATTCAGACATAGATGGCTATGTCTAAAAATAGGATTTTAGATAGAAGTTGGATATTATGAAGTGAAGTTTCATAATGTCCAAAAGTGTGTCCTAAAACAAAGTCTGAAATATCCTAAGTAAAACCTAATGTCTCAAAACATGTAGATATAACATTATAGAATAAAAAGAATAGGCATTTAGATAAAATAAACATATTTATAACATGATAATCAAGAAAATAGACATTACGAACATGGATCTATCACTCCTAACTCTCTTCTAATCATACAAAATCTATCCTCTAAGAGTGGTTTAATCAAAATTTCTGCTAACTATTTTTTAGTTAGTATAAATTCTAAATAAACATTATAATTTTGGACATGATCTCTAATGAAATGTTGCCTGATTTCTATATGCTTAGATCTAGAATGCATAACAGCATTATTGGTCAAATTTATAGCACTTGTATTGTCATGTTGGATGGTTGTATCAAAAAACTTCAAACTATAATCAGCTAGTTGCTATTTCATCTAGATAATCTGTGCACAACAACTTCCAGTTGCAATATATTTAACCTCGACAATTGATAGTTCAACAGATGTTTGATTCCTAAAAAATAATGATATGATCATGCTTCCAAGGAATTTACAAGTCCTTGAGGTACTCTTTCTATCTACTCTATATCCAACAAAATTAGCATTAGAATACCTTACTAATTTAAAATTTGAACCTTTTGGATACCATAAACCAAGGTTTGGAGTGTTTAACAGGTATCTGAAGATTTTTTAGACAACAACAAGATGTGATTATTTAGGATTTGACTAAAATTTAGCACACAAATAGATACTAAACATGATATGTAGCCTACTAATAGTAAAATACAATAGAGATCCTATCATATTTCTATAAAGTTTTTGGCAAACAAATCTACCTTTTTTATCCTTGTCCAATTTGATGGAAATCCTCATTGGCGTTCTATATTTTCTTCCATCTTCAAGATTGAATTGCTTTAATAGTTCTTTTGTGTATTTAACTTAGTGGATGAAGATTCTCTCTTTCATATACTTGCAATCTTAAAAAGAAGTTTAATTTTCTCATCAAGCTCAATTTAAATTCTCCTTGCATTAACTTAGAAAATTCTTGACAGAGATTTTTATTAGTAGCTCCAAATACAATGTCATCTACATATATTTACACAATAAGAATATCGTTCATATCATATTTAATGAAGAGTGTGGTATCTATTTTACCCCTTGAGAATCCTTTTGTAACACCCATAGTGTTAAATTTTTGGTAATTATGTGTTTGAATACATTGAAGTTGTTTCTTGCTAATTATAAATGGAAATGAATGAAAGTGCAGAAAATTGTGCTCCATTATATAGAAGAATGAATTATGTATTGTGCATAAAGTTGTTATATAATGAGAGGACATTTATTTGTGTATTTTCTTAATGTATAAAAAGGGGAATAAATATATCTTTTCATGTTATATTTATTTGAAAAATGTCATGAATAAGAAGGTGAGGAAGAAGGATTAAAGTGGAGTGAGAAAGACAACAAAAAGGGCACAAAACCGGCAGTAGCGAAGTTGGCATTGGAACATGGAAGAGGGGGTGGTGTCCAATGGGGCTAGTGCTGCGGCACTGAATTCTGGCTTCAGTAGCACCGATCGGCGGCCAAAGTTGATGGGTTGGGTTTTTAACCTCGTTTCCATTCTATTTTCTCCCATTTTCACCCTGTTCTATTTCTCCTTTTCTCCATGCCCAAAATCCATGTGATCCATCTTATTTTCTTGGTCTTTTTAGCTAGAGATTAACCATGCTTAAGATTAAAACCCATCAATCTTGCATCCCAACCCAAGCTTCCACGGATTGGATAGAGGAAGAAGATGAAATCTTGAGTTTTCTAGAATCTTGAGGAGTTCTTGAGAATTTGAAGCTGGATTCATGTGCTAGGATGGAAGCCATGCATGGATTTAAAGGTAAGCCCCCTTGGTTTGGTTCAAATTGACATTTTTGCCTTGTTATGGTTTTCACCCATCTATGAATAGTAAAGTTTTGGGGAAGATGATGTGATTTATTCTAGGAAGCATAGGGGAAATAGTTAATTAGTGAATTGGGCATGATAATTTGGTTTTTTCCATCTAAATTACGTTTTCCGCATGTTAGGGGATGGTATCAATAAGTGAATGATGGAATTTAGGAGAGATTTCATAGGTTATGAGTGATTGTTACAGAGAAACATGATTAATTGCTTAATTGTGGCAATTTTGAAATGATTGATGTTTATTAGGGTTTGATAGAAACTTGTGAACATGGATTTTATATGAATGACATGAATTGAGATTGAATTTCTAAGGGAAATTGATTAATACATAAATTATAATGTATTGGCTTAATATAAAGTCATTGAAATTGCAATTGTAAATGAAGGGTATTATTGTGTATGGATGATAAGCTGTGGAGCTTGTGGAATGGAAGCCGAAGAAGTGGAGAGATATTGTCAATAAAGTAAGTAGGGTCTATTTATAAGTTGATTGAATTAATGGATGAGGATAATAATTATCCTGTTGTTTGTAATTGCTTGCATACAAGCATGTATGAATGAATGGGGATAGTGGATATCCTATGGATGTTGGTTTCAAGTTGTTATGCGTAATGTTATGCATGTTAAATTATTGGGGATAGTGTATCCCTAGATTCTTTCTCTATTATATATGAATAAATGGGGATAAAGATTATCCCTAGAGTTTCTTTCTATTTTATTTTATTAACATGAGAAATCATGGGGATTGACTATCCCCGAATTCCTTTACGATGTTTGAATAAATGATTATGTGTATTGATGGAATGCAGGGCATTCCATAATGATTTATTATATGCTCAATTGGCACAGTTAGGATATGCAAGAGTAGTTTAGATTTGATATTGTGAGAGAAGTTTAGATTTGATATCATGTGCCTAGATGGCACAATTATAATAGAAGGTATTTTGGTTATAATTTATATATGCTTGAGTTGTGTAGCGCATTATATTGGAAGGAGGACTTGGGCCTCATGTGATTATGTATTATTCATGTTTTGGTTTTGGAATATACTTCTTTTGCTTTATGATTTTCTATTTGGCTTACTTACTAAGTTTGCCCAAACTCACACCTTCTTATTTAATTTTTTAGTTGGTATGTCAGGTAATGGGGCCCAATAGTGATTTGGGGCTCAGCAAAGTGTGAAGACACCTTTTTGTAGTATGATGGATTGAGATTTTAATCCTATATGTGTATGTATATTTGTATTTAAGAGATTTTATTTAATTTATAATGAGATGTATGGACATGTCAATGATAAATATTGGAAATGGATTTGTAAGATTCCAGTTATTGCCATCATAATGCAACTGGTCTTGGGTGTGTGTATGGGTGTATGTATGGGTTTGTTTCATAATTCATGTTATCATTTTATAGTATTGAAATTTTAGTGTTATGTGATACATAATTGTGCAAGATTAGATCATCATCATTTAAATTAAACTCAGCCAGATTTTTGGCAGGATATTCCCTTAGAAATAGGAGGATATATAGGGTAATGGTAAAGTGCCTAGGCCCGGGGGTAGGGTGTTATAGAATAGTATCAAAATTGTGTGTCTCTAATACCAAAATGATAGGGTATGTGATAATTCCCAGAATCATGATGGCAGTAGTTAATAGAAGGAGATAGGATATGACATGCTTAATATAGGTTTACAAACCCATGGAAATATGGGAGAACATTGGTTTAAGAGTTTTGAAAGGCTAATGTAAAGGAAATTTAGCTGTGTTTGGAAGGCTTGAGAGGAAAGAGGACTATGTTGTAATCCCTAGTGAGTCCGGATCATATGTAGATGATGCATGTATTTTAGTGATGATGACTTGCTAATGACTATTTGATCAAAAGAATATGTTTGACCTTGGTGAATATTATTATGCTAATAATGCGAAATTATGCATTGAAGCATGAGTATGCATTGGAGCATGTGTACATATTGCAATTATATGAAATTTAAAATGTAATGAATTTGAGATGATATTGTGATTTGGTTATAATGTAATAGTGATGTATGCTTGGAAAAAGGAAGGATGTTTTCTGGTACCTGTACCTAGTATATGGGGGTGTGAGATTGAAATTTGTATTTTATTCTAAATTTATTGACTATATTATATTGTTATGAGCTGGGTGAAAGACATGCTTGAATTGCATTGTGTTTTAGGATGATGGAAAATAGTGTGTTTCTATGTATTGGCAGTAAATGAATTACATTTGTCTAACACCTGTGGTGTTTGAAATCTACTTATATGAAAATGGGTAGCGTTTACTCTAAGAATTTGATAAATGTCACTACTTTGGGCTATATAAAGCCAATGAGAAGAAAATAACTAAAATGGTAAATTTAGGAAAAAGCATATTTATGATCAATGTTAATGGCCTAAGATAGTTATTATATGTGTTGTGATGTGTGGAGAATCTTAGTTTAAGACTTGGGTGTAATTTGGAACGAAATTTGAATGTAGAGTTATTTATGTAGAAAATTCTGAGAAGATTCGATTAAAAACAACTGAATAGGTGACTTTTGATAATTGACCTCAAATGAGGTAGTAAATGGTATGAATATAACTCATTTCATATATGTGGTGTGTGAGAAGTGATTATTAGGAGATTTGAGATGTTTTATGTAAAATGGGCTATGGTAATTTTTCATAAGTGTAAATTCAGAATTTGAAAAAGTGATCATTGTAATTGAATTTTGACATAGATAATGAACTAATTTGAAAGAGTCTTCAACATATAAGTTGTATATCATGAAATTTTCTGTCGAATAGAATAAAAATGACTCAATTGTGATCTTATATGAGGAAATTATGACTAATACACTAAAACTACTCCAAATGACTAAAAAATAACGAGATGAATGAGATAGATCAATTTTGTTAAAAATTTTAACATGTTTGTGGGATGATTTTGAAAAAGTTATTAACATAATAGTTTTATCCCTTGAAGTTATCTTTCCAATGCCTTAAAAAGGAGGTTATGTTCATGTCATATGTAAAAGTTATGCTCAAATTACTGGCAGTATATTGGGGTAGCAAGTTAGTGTTGCAACATAGGTTTTCTATATCGCAACACTTAGTAGTCAGCAAAGTCTATATCGTGATATAGGTTTTCTATGTCATGACACTAGGTAGTCAACAAAGTTTGTATTGTGACATAGGTTTTCTATGTTGTGACACTAGTTTTGTGGCATGTTGGAGCACTGAAAAATTCAATATTTTTAAGCCCTATATCCATTCTATTTTTTATTTTTCATTATGCTCTTCATTCTATTTTTATTTTTTACTTGATTTGCTAGGAAATCATGATGCCTAGCTAGATAAACTTGTGATTTTTTTATTAAACCTAATTTTCACCCATTCAAACCAGAGAAAACGGTAGAAAATGGAAGAAACGTCATATTTCCTCCAAACAAAAAGTGTAACATGGAGTTGGGAGCTTGGTCCTTCGTTTAGGTAGGACGACTATGCTTGAAAGCGATGGTAAGTTTAATTTATCAACCAAATCTCAAAATTTCAATTTTTGGGTTTTGGGATTATTAGATTTTTTGAAGCTTAAATTGATATATGTGCTTATAAATTCATAGAGAAATGAGATAATGAAATGATAATGATGATTTGGCATGAGAAATTATGAAGATTGCTAAGTTAGGGTTTTTATTGAATAGTAAAAATTGAGTATTTCCTTATTTTTATTGAATTAATCGTGGGGTAAATGATTGATAATATTTTGGGGCTTGTTTGGAGTGATTCGGATTAGTGGAATCAATTTTTGGGCTATGCCCTAGTTAGAGTTTAAAAAGGATTTTTGTGAATGGACTATGTAAGCCATAAATTGTTTAGATTAAAAGTATAAAGGAGTTAATTACATGTTATTTGGATGTTACACATATAAGATACCAGATAAATTTGTCAAACAATCAAGGTTCTGATGTAAATTGTTAAGAAACCCTAGTTTAAATGATGTTTATCATATTATTGATGATTATAATTTGAAATTGGTTATGAAAGAAATGTTAATATGATGTACTGAGTATATAATTACAAATAGTTAAGTAAATGAGATTGTGACAGGATGATCTGAGAAGGATGAAAAGACAGAGCTTGAGAAATAAGGGTGGAGCTCAAGGCCTAAGGTAAGTAGGTGCCCCTTGTATAATTTGAATGAATGGAGGGGATATTGGTTATCCCATGTTTGTTCCGGGCATATATGTTTTGGATAAGGGATTGTGGATATCTTGTGCTTGCTTAATAATGATATTTATCTATTTTGTGAATATATGTGTATTGAGGGATAGTGAATATTTCTTGATTATGTAGAGAATGGGAGTATGTGATTATATGAATGTAATGGGATATGAATTATCCCATAAATAGTATGTATGTATGAATATAACAAGGGATAGAGAGTATCCCTTCGATTGAAATGACTAAGGAGATATAAAATACCTCATGTTATACTCATCCTTGTGTATGGATGTCTTCTACATGAAAGGGATAGGGAATATCCCAGTTTTGTGATAAGAATGTACATGGATAGTATGAGGAATTGAGCCTCATGAGATATTTATTTTTGTATTATATATCTCAGGATGAGATTGAAGTATATTTTAGTTATGGTTGTGGTTGTATACTCTTGAAGGGCGTAGGGTGTTGTATTTGATTAAAGAGGAGCTGAGCCTCCTGGACATATTTAGATTATGTTATTTTAATTCATGTTCTAGATTAGAACATTTGTATTAATTATGATTTTATATTATTATTTATTATTCATGACTACTTACTAAGTTACCCAGACTCACGCCTTCTTAATCTATTTTTTTAGTTGACGGGATAGGTAAAGAATTTCAACTATGGGTTGGGATTGGCAAGCAATAGTAGAAGATATTTTAATTATATGCTAGAAAAAATGTTGGGATTGAAATCCCATTTTGTAATTAAGTATGATTGTATTTTATTCCAAATGATGTAAACTAAATGTAACGGCATATCATAGTAAATTATTCATGATATTGTAGATGGATTTGTATTGATCCTGGGAAATGCATTGCCATCATGATCCATTTCTGATCTTGGGCAGAGTTGTGAGTATGGGTGTGAGTGTGTAAGTATAATTATTGTCATTTGATTATAGAAATATAAAATTTTATTTATGAGTATGGGTGTGAGTGTGTAAGTATAATTATTGTCATTTGATTATAGAAATATAAAATTTTATTTAATTTCATACA
>JAYJMB010028040.1:0-37750 GCA_036873735.1 Pouteria campechiana
TCTTGATATGAAAGACTTAAAAATATACCACACCGTGATGAACATCCATATAACACAGTGCATGCATGACAAATAGCTACCTTTCGTCCTTTAAACTGACTCCTAATGATCCTGGCAGGTGCGGCTGACAATATCGAAACGAGGCCCCACTTTCCACATGCCGCCACCTTACTCTGTTGTTATACAGGCAAGTGGCACCATCTGCAACTAGACTCTTTAAGGGCGATCCATGTTCTGCATCCTCAATTTTGCTATACTAAGCTGTGTTTTCGTCGGATGGTATCTATAAATTCTGTCATCCGTACTGCAGGAATCTGAGGGGGGCAGCTGGCACATACCTATTGCAAGTGGCGATGACATTGAAGAAACGAATAGGCAATGGGTATGTGTGACTAGGGACGACCCTGTTAAAATCTCGACGCAGCAGCAGGCTAATGTTAGACAAACAAAGCGCTTGAGCTCACTGCAGTGGTAGCTTCTTCACCCGTGGAAAATTTTATATTTGAGGTTTTATTAATTTCAGTTTTGTTTGTTACTACTACCAAAGAGATTTAGCTGGATTAACATGCTCGCTGTGAATGCCAAAAGGCTACATCAATGAGCGGGCACGTAATGTGTTGGACCTGAAGCCCAAGTGGACGATTCTTGTTCGGAGAATTAAGACTGGGAAATGGAAGGGAGAGAATATTACACATTTTTGGGAGGTTGGAGGAAATTTAATGCTCATGTATTTGTTGCACATCGCAATGAGTGCACCCATTCTTGCCTTATTATGGTCGTGATGTGCTAATTTGTTATGAAATGTTGAGGCGAATGAAGGAAAAATGTATACCGGAAAATGTCATGTAAAAGGATTCTAATTATTTCCCATCAATTTTAGACCATATGATTTATTTATGGTCATGATGTACTAATGTTATGTAAAACGATTCTTATTATTTCCCATCAATTTTAGACCATGTGATTTATTTATGGTCATGATGTGCTAATGTTATGTAAAACGATTCTTATTATTTCCCATCAATTTTAGACTTATTATTTTCCATCAATTTTAGACCATGTGATTTATTTATTGGTTCTTTCTCTCTCTCTCTCTCAATTATAATCTTACAAAATTTGAGTATTCGATTTTCAGTCATTGATTTGATAATAGATTTAATTAATTATTATACTTTCCTATAATATACGTTTACTAGATTGAAATAAAATTATTAATTAGATGTTTATAAATAATATATGATAGATAATTAGAATAGAATTCAGTATTTTATTTATTTGGCTTTACAGCTATTTTATTCAGATGATATTCTTAACACATGGTTTAAAGAAATGATGACATTAGAGAAACAGATCAGATTCTGTTTATGAGTCTCATAAGACCAACAGACCAAGGAGTCTCATACTTCTGCGTCCTTCAGCGTCTTATATTCATTCTCTCTGAGTTGTTTAACGTAGGTCCCTGAGCTTAGCAGTCCTATGTTGATATCATGAGCTCATACAAAGAACTGTCAGATTTTGTCGGACGCTATTTTCTTATTCTGCATGTCACTTTAGAATTAAATAGGAAATTATGAAAGTGAAACGTGGACGCGCTAGAGAAGAACCGTACTTGGATTAAAAGAAAAGGCAATTTCCTTGAAGATGTTCGTAGCCATGTATCCGCTTCTGCTCAGTCTTCCTACCAGAAAGACTGGACCCCACCAGAGATTGCTTAATGAAGACGAATCAGGGTGGGGGTGGGTGTGGGGAAGAGAGGCTACTATATCATCAACCCCCGACTCATTGATTGGCAGCCAACGCGTCTTGACTATAACTACTACGTCCACCCCCCTCGACACGGCTGCAACTTAGGTGATGGGAAGAGCCATTTGATCCAAGTTTCATGCCTTTTTGGGTACTTTCGCGGCCACCGCGTGGGGGTCCATCCATATACCTGTGTTTAGATCCCAGGAAATGCCATTTATATAACTTGCCTATGGTGGTCATCATTTTTTAAGTGAATTGCAAAGGTCATCATTTTGAGTCAAGATAGCTTTTCTAGCGCAAACTAACGCCCAAGACATGCATCAATCCAATTCCATCGTAATATCAAGTGGTCTACTACGAAGCTTCCCTGTGGAAGATGTTCAAATGTAGACGTCAGATGGATTTTATTTCAGGTCATCTTTCTTTCTACATCACTTAATTTGATATTGGTATAGAAAAAATGGTACAAGTTTTTTAGTGTCCATCAAATAACGAAGCTTCGGACCACCCCAAAACTTATCATTTTATTACTTCTATTACTGCCATACGCATATGCGCGGCGTGTATGGTTTGTGCTTGATAAGAAAGCCATGCAAATTCCATTCGCTTTCTCTTCTATAAGTAGAGCTCACCCATCCTTTCCTCCTTCCTTTTGCACACTACACCTGATTCCTTTTCACTCAACTTAGGAGAAGATGCAGGGCTCGAGATTCTCCCTACCTGCGACCGAATCAATCAACGGCAAGCGGCACTGCAAGGGGGAAGTAGTTGGTGGCAGAGGACGAGTCAAACGAGGGATATTCTCAAGTGTCTTCCAGAAAATGAAGATGATCGCCTTGTTCATGGCTCATTTCCTCCAACGCCACGAAGACATTGATGGCTAGCCTTGTGTTCTCTGATAGTCCTTGCCTTTGTTTTAGTCGTTTTGCTGTGTTTTTACTTGCTGTCGAATGCATGCATGTGGTTTTTCGGTTGTTAGTTGGAAACAACCTTGAAATAAATGCAAAATATTGCATGTCGGTTGTTTCTCCACTGAATTTGTGTTACTTTTGCATGTTAATTTATACCATATTCTTAAGATATGCAAACCATCGAGGGAAGATGATCATATATATATATATATAAATATATATAGTCAGTCAAATAAAGAAAAAATAAAACAAAAAGACATTCATACAATGTCTAATAGAATAATGCAAGCAAATTGAGTATCTATGTTGGTTGTTCATGAATTGAATGCCAAAGAAAACAGGCCCCGAAAGCCGCCAAGCTAGCGCATTCTTTCACATTGCCCACAAGGAAACAGGGCCCAGGATGCAAATGCCTATGCTATTAGGTCTATGTATGCATGGGCAGAAAAGCCAAAAAGAATTCCATTTCCCTCCATCTTTTATTCTTTTTTATTCCAATGGCCTGTGGTTCCAGTGGCAGTGACCCTTACACGAAATGAAACCAGTCGGCTAAACGGATTAGCTCAGCCATTTCCTTTCTTCATTTCAATGACTTGATACATTCTTGCATGGGAAAATTTTCCCGAGTACAAAGAATAGACGCGGTTGTATGCTACGGGAGCAATCAACGGCCAAAGGAATTGGATGGCATGTGTCACACGTGTGTCACCAATCAACGGCCATAAGAGCTGGATGGCACGTGTCACTGAGCAATCAACAACGATAGGAGTTGCATGGCATATATATGCCTCCAAAATCTTACTTGTAGATCGGTTTCGCACCACCAGCTCAAATGAAGCTTCCAAAAATATCAGGAAAGCCAATGTCTCCCCTCACATGAAAAAGGACATCGCATCATGGGGAACATAGCACTTTCTAGGTTAGGGAGGATTTGTCAGACATGAATTTCACAAGCTTCTAAAAGCTTTAATCGCTTCTTATCTTTGTATACGTGGTCATCCACTGATGTGGTGATGTATTCCCAGAATCCCAGTCTAGAAATGTGACCTAAATACAAAAAAATGTAGCTGCCCTCACCTAATGGACCCCAAAATCACAAAACTGCCATTTGTCTATGTTCATCAAAGCCATGTCTCGGCTAGGCGGAAGATGACCGACGGTCTTGATTACTTTGGGCTCACCTATAATGAATTGGGGCTGTTTACTGGCTAGTGTGTGGTAAATTGCCTCGTCACATACCACTGTTTGCTTCTTTACTTGGAAATAGTCCGGTTAGCTGGGCAAAATTTTCAACCGGCAGGCACCCACTATTTCAATGAAAGCTCTACCAAGTCTCAAGCAAACGGGGCATGAGAATGAGTGGGCCCAAAATAAGGGGATCACATAAAAAAGTCCATATATCCTGTTACACTCAGTCTAGATAAGACCATCTAAAAATATATTAAATTACGTGTAAATAATAAAAATTACCTAAATTAATTTGCCCAAATACTAAGATGTTATAGAATGATTCGTTCATCCGATGAAAACATTTCGTAGGGCAGTATGTTTAATTACATACTTTGGGATCCCATGAGCAAGATTTTTTTTAATGATCTTATATTTACTCTCAAATTATTTCAATTTTGTTACTAGGTAAAGAGTCTTTTATGGGATGGAATTTAAATTCTTAGCTAAGGGATAGTGCAAAAAATTAGGATTGGCCTAATTCCCATCAAACTATATATTATGATGGCCCAATATATATATATACATATATCATCCATATATATATATATATTTATTATTATATTGGACATATGCTTTGTAACTTGTGGTGGAATATTATATTTCTAATTTGCAATACATGATGATGATAATAATGATTCAGGCAATAGTAAAATCGCCGAAAGGCATTTCCAAGGGGCTGGAAAAGGGTGGAAAGGAGGCGCTGAATTGATAAGTGCATGTTTCCTGTGCTGCAGTGTGATTACTGGTGGCTAATTAATCTGTCAATTTGTTCTTTGGTGGCAGCAATCCTTCTTGGTGTGCCATAGATTTTTGGATAATATAAGATAAACTAAATTTGGGCATGAATTAGGTAGATCGTGTCATAATAAAATATAAACTACATTGGCCGGCTATGAGTTTGGTAGATGGTTGCATGATATAATATAAAGTAATTAAATTGTGTCTGAGTTCAAGAGACCAAACTGCAACAGTAGAAACAGTCCAGCTATAAATGAATAGGTCTTGTATAGGCTCACGTGTACTAGGAAAGCTTTGTTGCGCGGCTAAGCCTAATAAATCGTGATACTGTAGTTAATGTGTTGAAGTCTCGAAGCACATCAATCTGAAGGGAATTCCTCTGAATATGATAATATGATATATATATATATAAGTGTATTAAAACAGCTGGTCGATCTCTCGTTGACTAAGAAAAAATATTGCCCCAAAACAACCTGCCACCAACCGCCGTGGCCGGCCTTTAATGCGGGAAGACAGCCACATTGGGGCGAAAGTTCTTTACCAACCGCAATCTTAGCTGAAAGAAAGGCAACAAAATTCCAAGCCGGATATTTTCAATATGCATTGCTTTACGCATGTGCTCAGACATGACCCTCGTCTTCTGATAGGTTTTCCTGGAACTGGAAGACACAAAAGTCAAGCTGTAGCATACCTTGTGGATGGTTTTTACACCTTTATTTTTAAAGCAATATTTGCATATGAACCTATACAATTTTTTTTTTCACTATTATGAATGAGCCTATGCCATTTATGTTAATTTCAGTAGATAGCCTATTGTTGCAATGAATTGAAGTTGCACATATATCCATGTGCTTTGGGTTTATATCAAAAGAGCTGTTACACACACACATATATATAAGAACATTCACATTGATGATTATCGTGCGAAGCCCATCTGCGCGCCGAACAATCCGAAGCACCAATCCCACCCATCCGCCGCACAGAGGTGTAAGAGAGGCACGAACACAAGCTCCAAGGCAGGAGAGGCGCATCTTTGCAGGCTTCCTCTTCATAGTGCTGAAACCCAGAGAGAAAAGGCGACTTCTTCACTAGAGATGAACCAGATGGTTGCCAGCCCTTTCCTTTTCGCAGTGTCATCCTCTTCCTAGACATTCACTTGCCCTTTCCTATTTGCAGTACCATTTTCTTCCTAGACATTAGCCGGCCCTTTCCTCTTCATAGCGCCATCCTCTTCCCAGATATTTGCCGGCCAAACGAGTGTCATCCTCTTCACAGAGAGAAACCAGAGGCCAGTCCATTTCTCTCAGAGAGAACCCAGAGAGAAATCAGAGGAAGAAGGCGAGGTCAGTCCATTTCTCTCCATTTCTCCCTGCCGCCGACAGCCTTGCTGACCTTTATTATCTCCTACTTCGGTGTCTCCAGTGAAGACAATGCCTTCTTTCCTACTTCCGGTCAGTACCTTGATACTTTTGAGTTACTTATATTTTAAATCTTCTTCTCCTCCTTCTCTTTTTTTACATTTTTTAATTTTCATTTTTGCTCTTTGTTTTTGTAATTTGAGCTGATTTGCTTGGAAGGGAGGCTCATTGTTCTTGACCTACTTGTCCTCTACAACTATCCCTCATAGGAAAATCATAGGAGCGGTTTCTGAGTCTTTCATTTGCCATGTGCTAGCTAGCTGATTTAATGGAGTCATTCATTATGGTTCTAAGTTGCATTAAGTAATTAGTCTTTCAGATGCTCAAAATTAGTCTTATGTTTCCATTGCCTTTTTATATCTATTGATATGTTCTCTAAATCATATTTCAATTTATTTCATGGATGCATGGATGACTATCAGAGTCCTTATTGAGTCATGACCTTAATCTGAATATTTTTCAAGTTACTTTTTGGTTTTCTTGTTATAAAGCAAATAACATTTACTTCTTAGGGACTGAATCTTGCACACTTAGTCCCTAATGGTGACTTTGTATGGATTATGACATGCCTTGGTTGTAACTTCTTCTAATGGCTGTATGCTAAGGTGAATTATTTAAGAAAATAATGGTGACTTTATATGGATTATGGCATGAACTAGTATGTGATGCCGCTTTAGTTAATGCATCTGCTATGCAAAATAGCTCGCTGGTATGAGTTTGGTCTTAGGTTAGTTATGATTGTGTTGGGTGGAATGTTCTATTTTTGGATTGAACGTGGTAGTTTGAGGTTAGCTGTTGTGGTTTTGTGCTGGATTATGGTAGTTTGAGGGCTGATTCTTTTGTAATGCATTATCTATATATGCTGATTGTGTTAATGAATTACATATTCTTTTGCAAAGAGAAAGGACCATTGAGAACATTCCTTCACACGTTGATATTGTAGGAAAGCTGGCCAAAGGTTAGCAATTCTTACTATCACTTGTAACAAATTCATTTCTTGGGGATATGTGCTTATTTGCTACTTTGGAACTTTCTTTTCCCATTTTTTTCCTTGCAACATATGCATCAGACTGGCAGGATGAATGCCTTTTTGTCTTTTTGGAAATAGGGAGGTACTAATATTTGTACTTTTTCCCACCAATATTTTTGCTCATCTTGAATCACACAGGAAGGCTCTGATATTGAAAGGTGAAATTTGCATTGAGTATTGAGGTTCGCCATTATACACCTAGACTTGCAAATGGCCTTGAATGCAGTCTTGTCTTTCAGTGGCAAATCAAATTATTGCCATTCAAACTTCTTCCATGATAATCATGTGCATTGAGCATTGAACTCTTATCGTAATCCTCATGATTTGTTGGCTAATGCATCAGACTCTCCAAGCAACTGGGGAAAAGCTCAAGTCGAGAGCAAGAGCGCTAGGAGTGGGCATAGGAGCACCCAAGTCGCTACCATTTCAAGGGCATGGTTGTCTAGGTAGGCGCTGGAGTGCGGATATCGGGTTGTTGAGCGCCCAATTCGTTGCCTGCAACCCTTTTATTTGTGTTGTGCGGTGCTGGGGCATTAGTTCAAGGCACAGAGGCACCAGTTCAGGGCGCTGGGGCGCCCATTTTGCTGCCCTTTTTACTTTGCACACAATGTGGCTGCACACATTGAAAAGAAATAATATACCATTCATATCGGGTCAGTGCTTTTTCTTTCTTTTTTTTCCCTCTTTTTTATTATTTTGTGGGTCAATTCAAGGGAAAAACTAAAGGCATAGAAGCTAATAAACCATATGAAAAAAAGATTTATTCATTCCATCCATCCATCTTACTATATTCATTCATATATGACTACGTTATGGCAAAAATTATTTTATATGCATCCAAAGATTACAAGCCCATAAATCAGTGTATTAGTTGTAGGTGGGCCACATAGTTTTCGTTGAATAATAAAAATATTTTCATAAAAGATTCCTTAATACCCTCAAACCGAGAAGAAATGAAGCCTCAACCTTTAAGAAAGGTAAAAAAGGAAGACTCTCGATATATTTCTGTCTTCTTCGTCATCATCTGAATCTTCAGATTCCTTCCTAGAGGTATATGGAGGAAAGGTAGGTGGAGTGGGAATGACTACTGAACTGGCGCCTTGTGAAATACTGAAAGATTGAAACATGACATTTAAAGCATTTGTGTAATCCATAATATATTGAAATCACAATCGTTGCTCCCTCATCATCTGCTTCTGCCCATATTGCATTAATTCTATCTATTGTTATAACTCAACTAGTGTGGGTTCCACAGGCAATGATGGTGTTGGTGGACTTTCGTGGGAACAACTCAGTGCAGCAGAGCAATCTGTATCAGTTCTAGTCCTTCCTAGTTTCTGAAAAGATAGAACTATTGCAAAGGTTATTTGTGGAAGGGTTGCTGGATCTCTTTGGATGTACTTGTCGGGACCCCAGCCTATAAACACAGTTCATAAAGCAATGAAGAGTGCCCAAAGCCACTTGTCATTCACCTTGTAATGAAGGAAATGATGAATCCTTCGATTACTCATCTTATGTCAATGGATATTTTATTCTGAATTGCATAATTGAGGAGTGCCTTTTTCCTTGTCGCCTTTGTGAAATGATGACTTGACAACAATTTTGCCAAAATGAAGTAGTGTCATGCTCTACTCTTTGGTTTGAGCTGTCCTCCTAGGAAGTTGAATACTCTGTCGTGATGCATCTTTCATTGTGTGCCTGGTTTTGCTAGGAAATCGATGACAACGTCATAATTTGGCCCCTTCTCTATCCAAGCTGAGTAGTCGTTTTTTCTCGATGGTTTCAAGGTTATAGAATCGATTGATGGATAATCAGTCATATGGTATCATTTGGCCTTTTACCAATGCTTTCAATTTTTTTGGATCTTCCCTATGTTGTTCTCTTGCGTTGGTGTAAAACTCTATAATGATTGGAACCGCAGTCAAACTTGGTTTAGCTGCAAATTGTGTCCAGTTTTGGTTTGCAATAATATCACTAATATTCTCTCAAGAGAATCAAATCCCCTTTCCGGGATATACTTCCTGCTCATAATGGATTTTTGATAATTTTTAACCACAATTTCATTTACAATGAAGGCTTAATATGTGGATCAGACTTTGCGGTTCTTCTTTTCTTTGATAGATCACCGACAATTAATTTTTTAGGATGCATGGTTTTTCAACTTCCCTGAAATAGAGATATCCTTTGCAGCCAGACAACAAAACAAAACAAAAAAGTTCATGCATGCTTATATTAATTTTTCAAAGACATCACCACTGACACAAGTATACAATTATGATAGTTTATAATAATACTTTCAATAACTCCATAACCCTTTCTTCTTGGAAGTGGTGACTGGATTTTGCTATGTCATATACGATCTAATCATTGGAGTAATGCTAAATATAAAAATGACTCACACCATGGTATAGTGATTGTAGGTTGATAAGCTACACTTTGTTCCATAGAAGGGGAGATGTTTTGTGGGGAACCACTTGAAGGCCATTGATGCATCAGATCAACCTAGCCATCAAACTTGGACACATCCATATGTGCCACTCGATTGAACCGTATAATGCAATGGTAGTATGAGGTCAGCCTCTTCACTGTAGACAGTGGTGTGCATTATTGTAGTAATTGCACCCAAAAATGTTTTTAGTAGTGCAGCGATAGTGAACAACATTCCATATTCAACTATAGATTTTAATAGTTGGAATCCTCCATTCAACTCTTATGTGAGCAATGGCCATCATAGTGTCTCTAAGCCACAATTTTGCTGAGAAAAATGGATCAATATTTGTAAATCATAGCCAATTTAGATATTGATTCCAGCAAAATATGCATAAGACGGCAACAGATGCAATGACATCCAACAAATAAATCTAGGCTAATTTAATAATCATAATTCTAGCATGCACAACCATATGACTTTGAGTTACTACAAACAAGGAGTAAGTAAGAAAGGAAAACCAAATCATAATAATTTTCTTGACATGCAATGGCTAGCACCAATTTAAAAATCAGCACAACAAGCAACAGGGGGAAATGTCTTCAAAATAATGACGAAGACCAATTCTTTTATGGCACAAGTTTCACACCTACATCAAGCATCTAATCATGGGTTCTCATCTCATGCATGATCGACCACCATGTAGATCCATGGGCCTCACATTTTCTACACGACCACTTACAAAATCATCATTCCCGATTAACAAACATGAGTGCAATGTGCAAATAGATTTTTGACACATCATGAAAGTGCAATGTGAAGATGCGCCTCTTCTGCCTTGAAGCTTATGTTCCGTGCCTCTCTCACGCCTACATGCAGCGAATGGGTAGGTTCGTGCTCCGGATTGTGCGACGTAGATGTAGATGGGCTTCACACGGTAATCTTCAGTGCGAACTGTATATATATATATATATATATATATATATATATATATATATATATATATATATATATATATATATATATATTCCTCCTCTTTCACCTCTTTCTTTTTCTCTCTCTAAGAGATTCACAGTGTTTAATATGATTGACTACTTAAGTGTGCACTTGGGTGATTGATGAAAAGGTGTAAATGTTTGTTTTCTTTACTCTTATTTTTCACTCTATTTAATATGATTCAACATTTTAGGTATTTAATAATCATATTTTTCTCAATATATCTATATTTTTAATCAATTTTCCTTCATATTTTTATCTATAATTTTTATTCTATCTTTATTTATTTAATTTCTAATAACTACCTTCTATCTCATTAATTAAATTGGTTACGTTCTTCTCTTTTCTTCTACTTTTTCAGAATTTATTTTCTTTTACCTTTTTTTAGTCTGTTTTTATCTATCCAAATGCTAGAGATTTCTGCTGGTTAATTGCAGCGTAACACCGTCGATTTTCTTACGTATAAATGACGCAAGGTCTACCGATGCGTGCCATGCAACTTCCACGAACCTTAGCTGGTAAACCCCGTCATCTTCTAACGTGCAAACTATAGTCAAACTATAGAGTGGACAGCTGGTAACCTTATACTTTCCTAGATTTTTAAAACCGTTTGAATAGTTGAAAATTTTAAATTTTCCGTCCCTAGCTCTTCAACCTTCCACTTTTTCATTATTATTTTCCTGTCATATATATATATATATATTATACACACACATAGGTATTAAATTTTAAGCTAGGGAACAGAATAGTTAAAATTGAAAGATGTGGACTGCTGCTGATATACAGTATTCTAAGGAACAATGGTTGTAAAAGACTGCATCCAAAACCTTTGGATGGTAAACTAAGGACCAGCCGGATAATGTTCTCCACCTGTTGGAGGGCTAATCTAGAATAGTTGCCACTCAGTGATGAATCTAGTCCGTCCATCTAGCAAGACTTTTCAGTTTGTCGATCATCTCTTTAAATCTAAATGAATAGATGATTTTGGGCGCAGCTGAGAAAAGGATATAAGAGAGGATTAAAAAGTAATAGCTAGAAAAGTGAAAAAAAGATAGAAAATAATATGATATGATGAAAAATTGAAGATAAAGAAAATAAAAATAAAATACATATATTTTAAATGAAAAATTGAATATAATAATTGTTAATTTTAAATAATAAAAAAGTAGAGCCAATAGATAGTTAAAATATCTTATCATATTAAATGTAATGAAAAAGAAGTTTAGAGAAGAGCAAAACTTTTCCACCTTTTTCCTCCAATCACAAATTAAGCCTTTAAATAGATTGCAATACAGAGTTTGCCTCGTTTTAAAGGACAATTTAGTCATTTTATAGGTATTGAAAGACCATTCACCATAAATGTAATAGACCCAAACCACGTGGGCCTTTTTGCAATTTCATTGCAACGTTATTGGAGGTTTACCCATAATAGTTGGATAAAAATGCAGATCTATGTGCAAATCTTCCTTTTTTTCAAGGCCTAGCAGGCTAATGTTTGGTGATATGCGTAAATGATTTATTTTCTATTTGTTGTGTTGGATGAATCGTCTCCCTTTTTTTTTTTTTTCTCCCTTGCATGCATGCATTCTCCTAGATTGTTGACATGAACAATTTATAAGAAGTATTTAAGGAAATATTTCCTATTTAACACTATAAGCTTCGGTTTATTGGAGCAAGCCCTTTGTGTCTTATATATACTTTGCCGTGGTTCTACATCCTAAAATCATGCTTAATTAAGGTCCCACAACAGGTCAATGGGTGTGAATTCTAGTCATGCATGTGCTTTCAAAGTGGAGCCCAGGAAACAGACTGCTTAGATTTACAAGTTATATCATGAAAAAAAAAAGAATAATAAAATAAAAATCAAAGAGTTTGCGAACATACATACATAGAGGTCCATCACCAGAGGCTATGGAATGAAGATTATGAGACTTTTATGCGTCCGTGTCTGTGCCCTTCCCATATACCATGAATGAAGGTAGCCATGCACGTTACGCTACCAATATCAATCCCGACAGCGTTAGAGATCCATTTGACATTTGAAAGAGAGAGAGAGAGAGAGAGAGAGAGAAAAAAAAAAAAAGGAACAGAAACAGTAAAAATAAAAAATAAAAAATCATGTGATAAGACAGAGGTCAAAAATTAAAAAATAAAGTGAATAAAAAACTAAATTTTTGAAAAAAAAAAGATGTGAAATGATGATGAAACATATAAAAATAAAATCATTAAAATGATCAAATATTACGTTAATTAAAAAGGATAAAAAGGGATCCAGATGATTTTGATTTGACCTTCGGGGGTGGAAATAGAGGAAGACCATTTGCATGGAAAGGTAGGGAGACCATTTTGGCTGCAGGAAAGAGGTGGAAAGTGAGGAAGACCATTTGGGTGGAAAGCTAGGGAGATCATTTTGGCTGCAGGAACGAGGTGGAAAGTGAGGAAGACCATTTGGGTGGGAAAGAAGGCAGGCCAGGGAGAGAGGTGGAAGGTGAAGAGGACCATTTCGGTGGAAAGCGAGGGCGACCATTTGCCTCTTTTTCAAAAGGGGAATTTGATCATTTTATAATGTATTTAGAGATCATTTGCCATAAATACAATATAGACTCAAACCAATGTTTTCAGAGATCATTCCCAAAAATATGATAGACTGAAACCGTATAAGCTTTCTTGCAATTTCGATGAAACGTTGTGCATGTTGTCTACGAAAATGAGAACAATGTGGATCCACACATGGATATAAAGGTGGTAAATTTTTTCTACGGCTTTTTCCTCATTGCCAAACACAAACAAACACAGAGATGACATCAGACGATAAAGTTAGAATAGACATGCGTATAATAATTGAAAAGTTAGATAATAATTAAAAAAATAGAGTTCTGGAGAAAGAAAATATATGTCTAATCAAGACCGTCCAAACGAACAGACCCTGACTGGAATAGAAAATTCAGTTTTTCCACCGAAGGGCCCCGAAATATTCTGGGCAGTTGCTCACGATGGGTGTTGCGTTACTGCTCCTGTCAGAGCTTTCCATGAATGCGAAGAAGTCTTTTAAGGTTTAGGAGAGTTCTGTCCTCTCATATCCTTGTTGGATATTGGGACATGGAAAGCAGAGCCTTTAAGGCAATAATAGAATATGTTTTGATGATTGACTGATCGGCCGAATATAACAAGGATCCAATAAAGTAGACGTGCCTCTTCAAGGAAGGTATGAACGCGGGTTTGAAGTGGCTGACAAAGCATGCATGTAGGAAAGATTGCCCGTGCATTTGGGGTTTTGTCGATGTGACAACCAGCAATTCGAATTCAACGTAATTAAGGGGGCAAGGTTTTGGGATGGTCCATTAAATAGTCATTCTTAATAAATAATAAATGGTTATTCCAAATATATTTATATTTTAAGGAAAATTATTAAATAACCTCAAGCACCTCTTCTTTTAATGAATTGTTTAAATACTAATGGAATCAAATGTCTAAGATAAGCGTCTCACTTCCTTTGAACCCGCGTGCCAAAGACGTCAGGCAAACAAGTCAACAGATTAGACTACGAGTTAATTACACCCAACTACTGCAATGGTGGACGGCTGGTGCTGCTTTTCATTTGGACCGCCAAATGGTAACATCTATCTATGTCGCATCTTCGTGTTGGCTGCCAAAAATCTACATGGGCACGTCAACGCATGTACATGTCACACATGACCATGACCATGACCAGCATCATCCCCAATGCTCATCAAATCTTGGGTTTACACGTGTCATCCGTACATAAATCAAAGGCATAAATAATAATACACACAAAAGCATAAGTTTAGATACTAATTCTATGATCATAATAATAAGCATAAGATGATCATCTACACACAATAATAGGCATAATTAATCATATAAACCAGAGACATAAGATTTAAGTGAAAATTTCTTTAATTTAGAAGAAAATTATAGAAGAGAAAATCAAATCTATTATAAACACATAGGTTACAAAGATACATTAGAATATCTTACATACCATTCTCATAATCAATTAACATGCTCTTATAAGGCTTCTCTCCTTCATGAGAACCCTCGTATCCACCATGACGGTTCCTTCCTCTCAAATCTAGATTGAATCTGAATTGAATTTCTAACTGAAAAACATCAATGATCAATCCATGCCATTCCTAGTGGCAATATTGATTCAATCAAGCTCATCTCACATATGAGCAGGCTCACTAGATCTGATAGAATTTAAGACAATCAAAATCTTAATAATTCATTTAGCATATTTGGAATCAATTTTTTTTTTGTGAATAAATGGAAATTTATTTTGATTGAAAACTCATGTGATTTTTTTATTTTTTTTTTTAAAAAAAAAACAGCATAGTGTCAGCGGCGGAATCGGATTAATTTAAGAGAAGGGAAAGGCCACACATCAAAGCACTGGCATCTACAACCCATGACGTGGACATCTTGCTTCAGGGCGTATAAGCCCATGTACTGGGCAGGCCTATCCTGATGTCCACGTACCCACGGAGGCCCATTGCTTCATAGGAAGCTTGCCCGGGAAGAAATGTTCGACAATTTCACTTTGGTTGGGAAGCATTTGGATCCAATCCCAGACACCAATTCGCCCTCCCTCCGCGGCCTTTCTTTTCTTCATCAAAATGCAACATGTTGCTTTCATCAGTGATTTTGATTGGCCTTTGGTCTTTTTGGCTTTCATTAGTGATTTTGATTGGCCTTTGGTCTTTTTGGCAAGCAACGCATAGGGGTGCATAGCTTTATAATCATTGGCCCATACTTTTCCACGGCACACTACCCATAAATGGTAGTGTTCATAGTTTTACAAGTAATTAACACTTAAGCTATCACCATGCTTCTATAATTGCCTTTCCATCTTGTCCAAGCTGTCTTATCATCACTTGCTAAAAAGATAAGTGTCCTATTTCCCTCTTCTTTGGGAGGAGTGGTTGAATCATCATAATTACTTTTCATTAAGGAAGCGATTCCACAGGATTCCCAGCAAGTCATATTGTTGCCACTTGTGACATCCATGTGGAAAAACTTGGTGCTACACATCCGCAGCTCAACCACATGACACTTCTACCTCTTGGATCCCTCAATCTGTATCAAGCATACACCATACTTTCAAGGAACTGCCTCATGTTCCCGCAATTGCTATCTCCTGCTGGCGATGTGTCTTGTAAGCAGGTTACAGTAGCTATATATATTCGTGTGGTTTGCCTTCTTAAGCCTCCTTAAGTGTCCTAAAGCTTTAAAATGACACTTAGAAATTAAAAAAGACAAAAACATAAAAGAAATACGTTGAAAATGATACGACAATTTGTCACAACCGAGACCCATAGTAGTGTCCCACTTCACTACGCTAGCCCTGAGGATAATTCTCTCAAGATTTGTCATGTTTTAGATGAAACATAACACAACTATAAAATATACAAATAAATAATCATTTCGCTTGATCCCTCAAATTGTCGCTGAAAATACAATAAATATATATATATATATATATATAGAGAGAGAGAGAGAGAGAGAAATGGATCATCTAATTCTAGTCCTTGGTGCCTTCAAGCCTATCTCATAATTAATGCATGAGTGTTCATTGTCGTCCACATCAATTGAAAAATATTTTAGGATGAGTTCACATGAACCCAGCATGCATGATAGATACACGATCTCAATATACAACCATCAGTCTAATTCATATAGTCAACATCATACAATTTCTAATATAAACTTAAAGCATCTAATCAATCCATGCATGTAATCTAATACATTACATTACAAATCAACATCTAGTTTGATCGTCTAGTCCATCCACCTGATCATTCGATCCATATAATCTAATCATTTAATTTCTCTAATCTGATCATATGATCCATAACTGATCATCGGATCCGTCACAACTGATTGATTAATCGCCTCAACTGATCGACCAATCTATCTAATATGATCATCTAATCCAACTTATATACTTATCTATTGAATCCTACATCTCAAATAATTTTCTAACAAGTTAGGTGGGGTGGTAAATCTAATCCTTTCACAGTTATTCACTAATACTTTATAATCTAACAATTTTTTAGATAATTTAACCCTTTCATTGAATATAAAATACATTTAAAAAAAAAAACTATCCAATCATCAAAATCTGACATGTAGGGACCTAGATCGAGCTTCCGCCAATCTGGCAGTCCATCATGCCTCACCGGATCAGCCCTTCTACTATAATTTCCAATCCATAAAAGCATGCAACATGATCTATGCCTTTTTCCAATATCCGGAATGTATAAATAATCTAAGTTTTGGTAGCATCATCCCACTTGATATGACGATCTACAAAAGAAAACCTACAAGTCCTTTTTAGCTTTTTTGGACACCTATAGCAATAGTCTTTTACGTCTTCTACTCTACCTTCTCTCTTTCTTTTCTAATTTCTCGTAAAAAGAAGAGCAACCCTCTTATAATAAACAGATACCTTTTATGTACGACAAAAGGAGATGTAGTAGAATTGCATATCCAACTACGCAATGGATAATGTTTTATTCTTTTGTGGGCCCTACGGCTAAAAGAAAATAGGATTTTAAATTAACCATAAAATTTGTAGTCAACAGGTGTTTGATGTCATCTACATCAAATGATCAATTTGACGTGTTGGATAATCAAATTATCAATGATTAAAAATTCAATGCTGCCCTGTCATCCTGAAAAATAAACCCATGTTAGTTTGGGTTATTTCAATAATGAGCATAATTAGCAATTTTAATATACTTTGCAAAATATAAGACACCCATCCAACTTTAGGAAACATTATGAATTAAGGGTACATTTGAATGCACTAGAAAGGGAGTGCATTAGTAATACAATCTCTTCGATATTCATTTTTAAACTAACATGATATCTTAACTACTATAATCATTCTATTTTATTATTATTATTTATATTTTTTATTATTTTTATATTTTTTTTATTAAAAATTCTACATTTTTAATTATTTTGTACTTTTTTATTAAAAAATCTATGTTGCTTATATCATCCACTAGTGTACTTTTCTAATACTTCATCTTTCAAGCAGCCCAAGTAATTCATGTATTACAATCATTACCATACCCTCTTTGTCTTTGCAGATTAGTGTTTTGGATCCATTCGAGATAGACTAAACAATGGACCGCAAAATCAACGGATACAAAGAAAATTGTGTGAATAAAACAGAATTTAGAGTGAGGATAATTTCGATAACATTGAAATCAGTGTTTCAGTCAATGAAGTGGCCAAAGGCACCTAGTGACAAAGCTGCCATGTCGGCCATCTACCCGTTGCATACTCCACGCATTAACTCGGCTTTATTTTTATTTTTTTTTCTTATGCATGCATAATGCATTCATCATTATGACGTTTGCATTGGCTTGGTCTGTGTAAATCTAAGGCACCCAATTCATCATGCATGCATAATGCATTCATCATTATGACGTTTGCATTGGCTTGGTCTGTGGAAATCTAAGGCACCCAATTCATCACCTTGGTATTATTGACCGTCCCCTTCACACTTCATGCATCTTGTGTGGCCCATATCTTTTCCCAAATCCGAATTCCTAGATCCCCAGAATATAAATGACACCAACTTTGATGGCAACACTCCTTTTGCATCTATTTGGAATGAATGGGATACAGCTTCGGCGGTGGAATATGCACCCAAAGTTTTGCCAGATTATGTGATTCTACTCAAAACCATCTTCTGCCTGCTTCTTGGAGCCGTAGTTCCATTCCTGCGGAGCTGCACTTAATGGCCAAAGGTTTATGAATCCTGCCAAAAATCAGAGGAATCCCAAGAGTCAAGATGAAACCCAATGACTAGAGTGTTTGATAGCGCGACTTCCAATGTTCTGTTTCTATTGTTGTGCATCTGGTCCATCTAATGATACCCATCATTATATCCCTCAGCAATCACACATAAAGCTAGGCTAGATACAGTCATGCCACTTTTGGGTAGGTGAATCACGGAGATGGGCTAGATAAAGCCATTCAAATCACTAATACACTTCTCGCTTTGGTCAAAAGACTCGAAACAGCCTTATTTTAGTGTTGGGAATAGAAAATACAGGCACTGTTAATTTCCTCCTGCAGCTAGATACACGTTTCACACCAAGGCAAGGCACACTCTCTACATTCACGTACGAGGTGGCTTCCCTCCGCCAATCACGAAGACTTAGTAGAGGAGAATTTTCTCCTTTGTGCGTTGTTGCATTGTTTTCAGCCTTTAGGGTGCAAAACTTTTTTATTTTTTTTATCCTTTTTATACACCTTTTGATGTGATTTGATATTTTAATTGCTTAATTTTTTTATTTATTATTATCTATATTTTTAATTATTATTTAACATCTTTTCATATAAAAAGTTTACGTATCTTGTCTTTATTTACTTTATTTTTAATTATTTTTCTTTATTATATTATTTTTTTTCTTTACTTTTTCACTTTTTTTTTGTATCTTTTCCTCATTACCAAAAACACCTTTAGGAGTAATGCAATAAACATATAGAAGTCTTATCTTGTTACCATCGAAAATATGTGGCATAAGCTTACCTTCAATCCCTAATACTACCATTGCACCTCATGGATTTGCATTCACCATCACTAGCAACCACAGTGGAATTGATTCTTGGTTCGCCTCAACAGTTGTAGCATCAAGAAGATGGAAGGCTTAGGGTGAGTAAGCCACCACAAATGCCTCGATATTTTGTTGCCAGCTTGTTTCTAACAGTGGCCCCATTTGGAAATGAGAAAGAATGAGGGGAAAAGTTTCTCTTTTTTCCACCTCTTATGATGTAATTTGGCATTTACCTATCTAACAACTCTACCTGTATTCATTGTTACTAATTTTTTAATCATTATTCTTTGTATTTTTTGTACAATTTTTTTTTCTTATTTTATCCTTATTTATTTTATTTTTACTTATCACTTTCTCTTATATCACATTATTTTCCTTTTTTTTCTTCTTTTTTATTATTTTAGTTTTACTCTCTCTTATTTGGTTTCCAAATAGATCCTAAGTTCATTATCTACTATTTATTGTATACTACTATGTGCAGGAAAGAAGTTAACGTCAGTTTGGATGCATTAAGAAATGACTATATTAGTGATACACTCTTTTTTATACTCTTAGATGGCCATGACATTTTAACTAATATAACACTCCTCTTTTTTATCATCATTATATAGATATATTCAATTGTTTCTCTTTAATTTTTTTTCATAAAAAAACCAATGCTGCAATGTCATCCTACATGACACTCTTTTCAACACAGCCCTTTTTTTTTTTTTAAATACACTCAATAGATGGTTGATACACCATGAGTTTATTGTTGTCTTTGGTATTTTTGATTAACCATCTTCATAAAGGTAACATTTTTTTAATTTTTTTTTCTTATAACTGCTCATGTTTTCAATCTTTATTCTTAATTGTTACTAACTCACAAACGCGCCCTTATGAAATGGGTGGTCTGGTTCATTTGTGAATCCCTCGATTACCACTGCTCCAGTCAATTTGCGGAGCCCACGTGAATAATAGAAGGAGACGATTTAGCCGCGCTTACTCCAAAGCAACGCGACGCATGCGCGGACGTCAACGTCGGCGTCTGTCTCGGCTTAATTAGCACTTGATCCAAGGTCTGAGCTTCTTAAATAGATTGGAATTTTAGTACCAGCACAGGAAGCGGATTGTAGTTAACCATGTTCCTGAGTGACTTTGTAACTAGGTTGAAAGATGGACCACACGCCATCTGTTTGAATAATCACGCCCGTCCCAGCTGCATGGACTGTCCGCGCCAGCTAGTCAACAACCCACGTCTTTCAAAGCCTCTTTCACGGGCATCGGTGGATAAGAAATTCCACTGACTAGTACGCTTTCGCCTTCGACTTTGGATAGTCCAGGTTGTCGTTTTTTCCGAGGAGTTACCGGGCTCCACTCCAGGCCACACTTTCATGGAAGACCTTAAGCAGACGCCGAAACATGGATGTTGCAAATCAAACAGTGTTTTTCTGGGAATCCCCACTTTCAGCACCAAAACCAGCAGCAAAACTGTGGGATCCTCTACACGTCACAGAGGGCCCGAACTAGTGGATTCCACGAGGGTCGGTGATTGCTCTTTGGCTGAAAGCGATCAGTCCCCGGAATTCAAAGAAGAACGGGAAAACTATCCACAACAAGCCTAATTTGACAATTTTCATCCCTCTGTCCGCTAGATCTTTGAATTCTCCAGGATGATCTGTCCAAGACAACAGAATTGACCCACAAATGTCACATCATTCTTGCTTTGACTATGGAGATTTAATTGGGTTTCCATTTACTTTCCTCGATCGATTGCCGTCAACTTCCAGGTTTTGGTACCTCCTCAAATCCTTATTTTAGCATCCATACTCATACCTTCTCCCTTCACCAGTCCATTGCACTCCCACCTACTAATTTCAGGTGGCGTCGATGGCGGAAGATGAGGGATCAAGGTTTCTGCCGCTTACCCCCGAAGTGTCACGACAGCAACCTGTAAAACACTTTGTTCGTGCCAGAGGACGAATCAAAGGCCAGATTTTTGCAAGCATGTTTCGAAAGTTGAAGGACTTTACCGTGTTCGTGGGTCATTTCATTACACGTGCGAGTGGTTGTGGAGGCAATGAATGATGGCTAGCCTTGTTCATACGACCCCATGATTGTTCTTACCGTTGTTGCGGGTATTCACTTCTCAGCTGCGTTCCATGTCCGTTTCCTTGTTGTCTTTGTTTTCTTTTTCCATTCTCTAGGCCTCTGTTTCTGTGGGTTCATCTATCAATGTTAATATTTTGTTCTTATTGGCTTGATGGTGGGCACGTAATTATATCTTTTGGGGATGAAACCCACAAAATTGGAAAATTAAATCGACGTCTTATCCAACCATAAAGCGCTTAATGAAGCTAAAACCCAACCGGAAATTGATAAGGTGAGTTAACCTCTAATTAGTTTTGAAACAGTCCAACAGTGACTTCATTCCAATTGGAAATTTTTTATACCTTGTTGGAGCCTAGAAAAGAGCCAAACAGGGACAACGTGATAAATCATTCTCAAAAGGTGGCTAACTTTGAAGCCCTGTGGTTTGGGTCTTTAATTTTCTGGCTCAAAAACTTGGAAATGAAGGTTGGAATTCAGTAAGCTGATGGCTACATACAGTTGAGCAAGCCTACTTGTATCTCTGCTACAAGACGTCCGAATTCTGACGAGCAACTTCACTGAGCTCAGATTGGGAATCCTTTCTACGGCCATTTGGAGCGGCCCACTTCAGTTTTGTTTTACAAGCCGAACAAAAGGCCACAGCGGAAATTTAATCAAACGCGGACAAACAAGAATAGGCCTCGTCAGATCCACAGTTTAAAGATACAACAGCATGTGAGATTTTTCCAATGTTCGAACAAATCAATTGTCCAAGGCGAGTGACTAAAATTTGGTGAAGCAAAAATCGAATTAGCCATTGTTGTAAATACCATAACTTCTAAAATGCTAAACTTTCCTAGTGGCTAATTATACGCGATTACCTATAGGCACATCATGGGTTTATTTCCAATACGGAAAGATTTAAGGGTTACGTACGATTGAGTAATGGCGAGACTTTTTTCGCTGTACAAGGGAAAGAGGCTTAACATGTATCAATTACTCCTTTATATATTTCTAAGAAAGAGGTCCTACGGTGTGTTCCAACCAAACACATCAGTTTTTAAGTCTAAGCACTTTTGCTTATCCGAACACACTTTTAGCATCTTGGAACGCACGGCCAAAGAGGTGCTAAGTCATTCTCTTTCTATTAAAGTAGCAACCCTATTTTATTTTACAGTTAAATATAAAAAATATAACTATATATAAATATTAATATTCAACTATAATAAAAATCTTAAATATTTATATTAAAATCGGCTTCGGTTTGACCCCAACCTAAGACCTCACCAATTTTAAATCAGGTTAAGGCGAACTCGGGTTAGGAAAAGGTAAGTTTGAGTATAGATTTAGCGGGTTGGGTTTGAGTTAAACCCTGCCCAAGTTGCACCCCTTAAATACAAGCCTAAAATAAAGATGGATTAATTAATGCCTTATGCCTGTCAAGTAATCCATGAATCCCATCAAATATTATTAATTTATTGCTATTAGAGACAAGGGTCACGTACATATATGGGTACTATGTTGCCTATTATGGTTTACATAATTGAAACATATTCACCTGTACTCCTTGAAATAAAATGCTATAAAAATTTAAAACTCAAAGATATCAAACTTTAAAGCCCTTGCCATTAAGGGTGCATTTGGAAATAAAAAAAAATAAGATAAAAAGAAAGCGAAAAGGTAAGGAAAAAAGAGGGGGAGTAATATAATATAATTGTAAGTAGCAAGTAAAAATAAAATGAATAAAAAAATAGATATATTTTTTATATTAAAATATATAAAATAATGATTAAAAATAATAATAATATAATAATATTATTAAATATTAAATAATTAAAACGTCAAATTACATATAAAAATGTAAAAAAAAAGTCAAAAAAAAGTGAAAAAGTTTTTCACTCTTTTTTTTTCTCCGTTACAAAACACACCCTAAGGGTATGATTAAATATATGTGGAGGATGTAAATATAGAAAGTATGAAAATAACACGACACAGTAACATGAAAATGATTACGGTTTTTGGATAATGCATTTGATGCGTAGATGCAATGTAAAACCGACGTCCAAATCGACCTTTTTCACCGCGTGTAGATGCAATGGAAAACCGCCGTCCAAACGGCCTTTTTCACCGCGTGGGACCCACAACCTGCATTGCGAAATGGGAGTATGGGGCTACCTCAAAGCCGCCGAGGAGTACAGTTAATCTATCTACTGTGCATCTGTTCTCCAACAACAGGACATATTTTTATCAGATCTGGACCGTCCATTCGATAGAACTCATTATGGATAGACTAAAGGTATTGTAGATTGTAAAATCAATTCCATCTTTGGTTTTTTTTTTTTCTTCTGAAGACTCATGTTACTGTAATTGTTGTTACGCTGCCCATCCGAGCCTTCTGATGTTGGAAAAAAGGATGGGTGAATGGAACCGTGACGGTCCAACGTACTCGGATTTTGTTCTAGTGTAAAAACTGGCCTGCTGTGACACGTTCGAATGGGTGGGCCGTATCTAATTCATCTGTTCTACGATAGCAGATTATCTGCTTCAGTCATCTTGCCGCATTCCTTCGTCCTTTTAACCACCAGAGCCGAATAAAAATCAAAGTCAAGGTCTTTTGCCGGCTTTTTGTCTTGCCGCAATTCAGAGTCTCAGCCATTTTTCTACATGCTCACGCACTGAAAAGAGTCCTTTTAACTTACAGTTGCATGGCACATTATTCTCCATTCCTGCCCACCCTCACTCCAATCTCATGTGTGCCTCCTGCTTGCTCAAGTTCAGCTTAGCAAACATGTGTAGCTTCCTTGGTAATACTATGAAATTTAAGATATAATCTTCTTTGATATACTAAATATTACATCCAAACTTTAACCTTAAACCCATAAGACGCATGCTTGCCTCTGGTATGGTCATATGCCCATGTCCACGTGTAAGGACAAGGATCCAACACTTGTCATGTATACAAAAATGTCAATCGCCTTGCCTTATCATGCATAAGATAATATCACAAATTTCCCTCTCATGAGAAGAAGTGGTCTAGGTCAACCATACCCAACTCCCTCACTCAAAAATTCATTCAACTTTAGCCTCTGTCCAAAGCTGGTAACAAGAGCTAGCAGCAGTCTATTTCAGCACCACCTTATTCTAACTCAATATGGAACTTAAAATTCACTAGCTAGTCGTGGTTGCACCTAGGAAGCTCTTCTTGCCATTTAAGTAGTCCTCTTTGTCTCTAACATAAACACATCAATAATCCCAGCAAGAAATCACTTCGCGATCCCATAATTGTCTTATTTATTGTTTTAAGGAACTTGCCACTGCTCCTCCAATTTATTGTTTTCAAAAATCCCCGACTGCAAATGTTTTTAGTTTTGGTCCTTCGGAAGTCCTTTCGGTTTTTTACTTCTAAGAACAGACAATTACAGTATCCTCTTTTTTGTCCTTTTTTAAATTTCATTCGGAGCTTACTGTCAGTACCATCGCCACTGCTAATTCATTAGCCATCTTCGCTTGCACTCTATTTGGCAGTCTCTCCTTGTCCTTGCACTTTACGACGTCAAAATCGCCATGGACAGCTAATGTTGCAGAGTCATAGTAATTTTTACAAAATAAGATTTCTAAGCATATAGACGCTGTTCAGGTTACATCACTCGTAGCATGCTCGGTTGGCTATAAAAGAATGTGTATTTAGATGTGTAGTGTAATACAGAGCATATTATAGAAAAAATTAGAAAGACGAAAATAAAAATTTAAAATGTGGGGAATATATAAGGGCAAATGATAAAAAAATAGAGTTTAAAGATTAAAAAATAGGGATATTAAATGAACGAAAAAAGAATATTGAATGTGGCGAATACAAACTCCATCTAAACTGAGCCAAATGTGTAGTTAATGACGGGTGTAATAGGAAGTATAGTATTTATACACATCTTATTTAATGATGCTTGGTTGCGGGTAATACGCACTGTATTACCACCAACTAAATACATCTTGAACAATTAGAAAATAAACAAATAAAATCCTGTCTCGTAAAAACATTTTTCTTTTTTCTTTTTCTTTTTAACTTTTGCATTGCGACTCCGCAAAGTAGGTTGAATAAGCTGGGCACTGTGTCAAAAAATTGGGAAAAAGAAAAAATAATAGAAGGCTGTTTATTCTTGAAAGAAGTTTCCATGCTTCGGTATGCATTATGAGGTGGCTCCATACACGTCAGCCCGTGTTGTCTAAAATTAAAAGGCAGCAATTTGTCATATGTGCTGTGGACGATCGATAGTTGTTAGTTAGATGTCTCCAAAACCGTTACATGGGTGCCGGCAACATGACATGTTTCCAGCTCAGTTGATGTTGATCTTAAATTTGCTTTTAGGCTCTGCAGACAATGAGTCTCTCAACGAGACAAGGGTGAAAGAAGACAAAAAGACTTATGAATTTTCAGATTAAGGGAGGAATTATGAATAAAACATCCTGTAATGCTCGGTTGCTTTGTTCTTAAGTTATAGACGATTTACACATATAGTTTATAATAAATAGAATACATTTTTTTTATAATACCTATGTTCAAGAAATAAATCGTATCATTACTACATACTAATCTTATCCAATGCGAGAGAATTCGCGTATAGCCTATTCTAACAACACTGGCGCAACAACCCATACCAAAATTTAATTTGGCTGACCTTTATGTTCTCCCTCCTTTGATATTAGTAATTTTAATTGGATATCAAGATTGACATTTTTCAAAGTCAAACCCGTTACTTCAGAGTCGATTTTCAGTCTGTCATATAATTTCATAATTTCATAGGAAAAGCTTGAGCAAGTCTATTCAAGACCCAAAAATTACTTTAATTTCTCCTTAAATCTGGATCATAATAAAACCCACGAATGCTGTTCTAGTGCAGATATGAAAAGCATCAATCCCATCGCTAAACATTCAAGGAGAGATTTCAACAAATGAAAAAATTACGAAATGATTGAGAACATCGATCGTTGATAACATTTTTACGATCGAGTTCCTTGATGCAACCAATACATGCCGGCTTGTCGGTGTCATTATTGGATACTACGAGAGCATTGTTCAGGCTCCATCACTTGCTTGAGGTGTCAAGCCTCCACATGGTAAATCAAGCATTACAATGCATGTATGGTGCCGATGTTGCAAAAACATTATTGCAAAATAAGAGTGAACTGTCCAATCCGCCGACTGATGAATTGTTAGAAGAAACCACTAGTTGTGCCTGGCTTCTTTCGAACGTTTGCCAAATACGTTAAGATATCAAGATGCAGCTAGCTCAGATCCAGTTCCTAGAAGCTGCATGGAAATTGAGCTTTAAGAGTTGCTCGGTAAAGACCAACTCCACACTCAGTCAATCAATAAACCATGGAAACCAAGTTCCAGGAAATAAATTTCCCAGCCCACAGTCACTGCTGAGTTATAATCATGATAGGATATGCTAAATAAATATATCCACGCTTTTTGCAAAGATAAACTTTGTAACTATCTAATTGCAAATTAGACCCTATAATTTGAATATACAGAAAATAAAATTTCTACATTTCAAAATAAACCTTGGCATTGATAGCTACAAATCAAATTTAATTATAATGTGAGTTGAATGTGGTTTTAAATATATTTCAAAATATTTTAAAACCATATATATGCAAAATTGCCTTCAAATGTGGAAGTTAAAGTTCATTCTACAGCAATTTCAAACTTAAAAGGTCTATTCTACAAATATTTAAATTATAAGATTATTTTGGAAAATCTCCCTATATATTGCAGCACATTTCAACCTTTTGTGCGTTCACATTCCTTGATCCCATTGGAGATGTACTAAGAAATGGACCACAAAATCGAGGTATACAATAGCGTTAACCATGTAAATAAAAACAGAACTAAGAAGGGAGGGTGAATTTCACAAGGAAGATAGCATCGAAAGCAATGCCAAGATATTGTGAAGTGGTCCATGGCACTAGTTCCAAAGTTACTACATTCGGCAGCCGTTGTAGACTTCACATATTGACTCTTTTTCCTTGTGTAAGTGTTGTATCGATTCCTAATTTTTGACGTGTTCATTTCACTACAAGAAAACGAATTATTGGCCACAATACTTTAGGGCTGGTTCCACTCTGACGCGTTGTGCATGCAGCCCCACATGCCTTTTACCAAAGTCCAAGATCTCCGAATCAGAATTATACCATCTTTGATGCAATAGAATATGCACGGGATCCTCATGCATCATCTTCTCACATTATCTATGTAAAAGATTTATTTATTTATTTTTTACATAGAATCCGCCAAGGTTAATTAAAATGCTCAGTTCAGGAGGGCTTCAGTGAGATCAAGGAACAATATAAGTTTTGAATATTCGAAATTATTAATCCTTGGGGTGTGTTTAGTTTGGAGGGACAGAGGAATAAAAGCCTCTTTTTGTTAAAGCAAAAGATTATTTTTCTTTATTTTCAACATTTAATTATCTAGAACTGTCCTATGTTTCTAATTATTTCTTATCTTTCTTGATGAAAGGTTTACTTATTCACTTTATGGCTAACGTTAGCCCTATTAATGACATCCTTGATTCCCCTATTATACTTTCATTACTTTTTTTCCTTTTTTTTTATTCTACCTCTTTTAACTCAAACTAAACATACCCTTAGCACTAAATAGGTTTTATGGATGAAGTTAGAATGAAATGAAAATGATGTTAATGATACAGAGATAAAGGGATGATATAAGTCATGAAGTGAATAAATAAAAAATTATAAATAATGATAAAAATGTTGAATTGCTATGAAAAATACATGTGGAAGCAAAGATTGGAAAATGAATTTTCCAAGCAAAACCAATCATTTCCATTCAACCAGTCAAGCCATTGGAGATTATAAATGAAGGCGGCCTTAACTTTGGGTGCGCAAAACATGCAGCTTAACCACCCATTGCCGAGCATGCTAATAAAAAGCCTGCTAGCAAATTGATCTTCCAATCAACTGGTAATGGTGCACTAGTTGCATGCGTTTCTACTACCCCACCCCTAGCGTCCAACTTGATTCTCTCTTCGGCATCTAAGGCGGCTATTGTACAGCCAAAAATTAGACAAAGATAACATGCGTTTGTAACATATACATGGGCATATCCTAAGTCTAATGCCACAAGGAAAAGAAAACAATGAGCTTTTGTCTTTTGCTACATTGATCTCTTCCCAGGTTCAAAATGTCGTATTTTCACCTTCTATAAATACTGAGAGAGCACATGATCAAGAAAAATGCATCTTCAATCCTCTCCGTCACTACGGTCAGTAGCGCTTGATGGTTTGCTGGAGCGATTGCTGCCAACATGAAGACAATGGATGGCTCGGGACGAAGTGAGACGGAAGCATTGGCACTGGTTCGCGATGGCAGAGGCATCGTGCCTGCCAGAGGCCGGATCAAACGCCGGATTTTTGCCGGTTTGGTTCGAATCTTCAAAGTCATCAAGAGATCCACCATTCGGTTTATATTATGTAAAAGGGAATAAACTCTTGGTTAGCATTAAGTGTACATGAAGTCTATGTTGTACACGTTTTGGGGAATTAATGAGGCCTTGATCCTGGAGGATTAGACATATATATATATATATATATATATATGAACATTGTATACGCATATGGCTTGTATTTTATTTACCATAGAAAGTGCAAGACTCATTATTTTACTTTCAAATCCAGTCATGGAGTTCATGTCTATTATTGCTTTGATGGGATGAGGTTTCCACGAGGTGTCTTAAAAGAACAAAAATTAAAAAATATATCTTAATATGACATACATGTATTATAATATTTTTATTTGTTTTTTAATTCTAGTTGACATTATATTTTATACGAGTGAATTCTTTTCTCAGTGGGGCCAAAATGGAGATGGAAAGAAAGCCCTTTGGACAACGCCTACGTTTCTCGCCGAGGCACTGAAGTCTTTTCTAGCATCAAGACTACGCCCTTTTCGGACAGTGTGGCCGGCGGATCTTCCGCAACTCCTCGTCAGCAATTCGTTTGTACGCCCAAATTCGTTCTAAGAAATTCCACATTCCGCAGCAAGTCGTGAGTTTATTGGCATACCAGGTCGCCGTCAGCCACGTGGATTCCACGCATTGTGGTCAGTGAGAGTGACAGATCCCTCAATGGAGAAAAATGGGACCATCTCTAGATACGCAATCATTTGACGAGCTCCAAATTTCTCAAAAGGAAATTTGCAGGAGAATCTAACGAAAGCTACCCGAAATATGCCACATCATTTGGCCCATTACACGAAAACTCCCTCCAACTTCCATTAACTTTCCGAAGTTAACTGCCCACTTGCTAGTTTCAGGATATCTATTTATACCCCGTCAATCATTCAAGGCCAACGCATCTGCAAGTGGAATCGATGGACGTAGATAAGGAGGGGTCAAGGCTTCGGCAACATGGAGGAGGCAGAGCTCCGAAAGAGCGAGCCAGCAGATGCATAGTCCGTAGGAGAGGACACATCAAGCGCCAGATTTTTGCAAGCCTGTTTCGAGATTTGAAGGCCTATGCCGTGTTCGCCGCTCGTTTTATAGCAAAGGGGTATGGTTGCGGAGGTAGTGAATAGCTTGGTCATGTGAATGACTGTTGGAGTTGCTGTGCTTGTTCGTTTCTTTTTAATATTTAGCATCCTCCAAGCTTATTGGTGTTGATCGTCTTCTCTTCTTATTATCCTGGCTTCTATTTCTACTGAGTTCTATCATCAATGTTAATATTATCTTCTCATTAGATAGTCATTTAATTGTCCTATGTGGATCAAATTAGCTGAAATTGTGAATTATAACTCTTAAGTCTTTGACATGGGTGCAGCTTAAAACAGATCAAAATAGAGAACCTGACCTTTCTTTTCAAATTCTCAAACCTCTGCCCAGTTTGGCTGCTACACGAAAACAATCCAAATCGAATTAACAAACATTCGGAGTTTCGAAATAGTGGACAATTGAAAATGGGCTACCTAATATGTATGAAACGTGTGGAAATTTTTATGCATCTGCGTGTATGCATGGGATGTGGTTAAAGTTGAATGACCTTTCAGACGATTTACATAATGCGGCAGTGGAATTAAGATATCGAGATGCATCTTCATATTGCGCATCAGTACTTACGAGGTCGAAAAAGCAAATCTAAACACATCCAGGCAAATACTACCTTCTTATAAGGACACCACGATGATGTAAAAGAATTTATAGTTCCGGCTCCTCCCAATCCTTAAGAATTACTTATCAGAAATCGAATTTTCATGACATTCGGTTTATTAACTAAAGTTATTGATGTCCAAATTGTAAGAAATCTTGTGGATTTCTACTTCGAACTTAGGCACATGGGTAAGAATCAAGGGTGAAAATTCCAACGAACCACACCTTAATTAATTAGGGATTGACGATGCCTTGTCATTTTAACGTGGAAATATGATGAGGTTTGAATTTGCTCGACTTCTTGGTTTGACCCATCTCGGATTTATATATTTTTACCAACAGCTGACGCTGCTTGAAAGAACTGTTCAATGAGAGGGTTATAAATATTAAAAACTCCAACAAAAAATAGCACCATGCCAATCAGTTGTAATTTATAAGCTGCGGAGATACCCAATTGCAGAGTAATAGTCTCAATCAAACCTCCTGCATATCAACCATTTAACCCTTCATTATTCATGAGAAAAGGTCAATCGGGCATTTTAATATCTTGATGCATTTGCGTGTATGAAATGCGAATAAAATTAGAATTACCCAGCTGGGACGTAATGTAAATGATACATGTCCATTTCTTAAGATCTTATGATCTAAGCTGACCATAGATTAGACTGTAGGTTGAAGGTGATACAGAGTAAAAGAACCAGAGGATGTACAACCGCATACCATGTGTGTTAGGAGACGTGTTATTTCCAACCCTAGCGGGCTTTTTAAACCTCCCGGTTCCAACCCCGTGCTGAGGTGGAGAGAGAGTCATTCAATAGCTAATTAATCAAAAATCCAATCTGCGTTCGGTGAAAGATGGAATTGGGGAGAATTAATGCTTCATGCATGTAACATAGAAACATTAATGCTGTGTTTCAATATATGTCATATGTCATGTAAAAGTCAAGAGGTGTAAAAACTTTTATCCTTTTTTTTAAAAAAAAAACATGTGGCATGCGCCTACTCTCATATTTTTGTCTTATTATAACTCATATTTTTAATAATATTTTATACTTTTATTCTAAAAATTATAATTTTATTTTTATTTACTTTACAGACTATAAAACTATCTCTTTACTGCCAACAAATTTTTTTTTATATTTTCTTTTCTATTCTCTCGTCTTTTATCACAGTAATCTAAACACTTACAGTTTTGTAAATAAGGTCGATATTTCGATTGTGGGCTGTCCTTCATAAGTTACTCAAGGTTGATTTACTGTTCGACCACTGCCAAAAAAATAAGGGGCTGATTCAATAAAAAGTATTCTATTTTAATTAAAATAGAACATAAATTCAGACTATTAAAAATCAGCCCTAAATTCCCAGTCAAAAGGAAAAATGTTATTTTAATTAAAATAGAACACAGATCATTAAAAATCAGTACTAAGGTAGATTCACAGGCGTATCCCCACTCCCTTTCGTGCCTGTTAGTCTTTTCTCTGTCCCGGCATTTTCTCCGTCTTCTTCCTACTGCCAGACATTGACACCCATCAGGGTTTTTGACCCGTCGCTGACAACAATCACCGATAGCACGGCGACACCGGCGAGAAAAAGGAAAGCCCTCTGGCAGTAAAGGACAGCTGATGCCACCCTGTTAACCCATCCAAACAGAGCGCGTACACCCTATGAAGCCATCTAAACCGAGCTGGCAGTGTGGTTTCTTTCCAAAGCCGTCCTCCCTTCCATCTCCAGCCATCGTCAACGGCTCCAACTGCGTCCGGTATTTCCAAAAGCCAACCTTCACTGAAGCTGTTATTTCCATCCGTTCCCCTCCTCTCTTTCCCACGCCCAACTCTTCCACTCCTTAAATCCCCTCTCCACCATTGTCAAAGCCCACAAACCTTTTCTCGATCCTTCCCTTTATCGCTCTGCAATCACGCCCTTGGCCATCCTTAGAGAACCCCACCAAAGCATTCTTCTCATTCGTCCGGCTCGCTCTTTCTGATTGCCCGCCTGACCCTGCCACATCCAATTCCTTTCTTGCTGCCCTTTCCTCAAATGGGTATTTCGAATTCTCTAAGATTGTGTTGGATACGATGTTATTTCGGAGAACACCTCTTAGTAACGTTGGATTTGGTGTTTTCGTTAATGGGATATCACGTTTTATGGAATTGGAAAAGGTTTTGAGTTTTTCGGATGAAGCCTGGGACCAAATGGAGGGTATGAGGGAATCCGTAATTGCATTTTCTATCATTGATGGGCTCTGTCGAGCTCTGAGATTTACTGATGCTTCACAGGCATTGGAGGATCTTCGGTGTAGATGTTGTAAACCTGATTTCGTGGCCTACAGGGTAGTGGTCTAAGGGTTTAGATCAATTGGTAGAGGGGAAGAAGTAGTTGCTATTTCAAAACGGAAGAGGAATTTAGGTGTAGCTCCGAGGATGAATGAATATATTGTTGGATTGATTTCAGTCGGGCGGAATAGGGAAGCGAAAGAATTGGGTGAGGCAGGGAGGGTAAGAGAGGCATACGGTGCTCTTACTGAGATGAGAAAAAACAATTGTTGCCCAGATGTTTCTACCTATAATGCTGTAATGGAGGCTTGCTGCAGGGAAGATCTCTTGAGGCCTGCCAAGAAGTTGTGGGATGAGATGTTTACTCATGGGTGTAAGGGGAATTTGCAGACATAAATATCCTGATTGGGAAATTCTCAGATGCATGTCAAGTTCATGAGGCAAACCATCTCTTTCGTCACATGCTGGAGAAAGGTGTAAGACCTAATGAGATGACCTACGCATCATTAACTAAAGAGTCGTGTAGGGAAGGAATGATAGAATCAGCTTATGAGGTCTTCAATACTTCTTTGGAAGAGGACATTGTCCTTGCTGAGTCAACCCTGAACACCTAATCCATTGTCTATGCAAAGAAGGTATGATTTGTATTAAGAGAATTTTCATTTTGATCATCAGTACAATGATGCATTGGCTTATAAACTCGACTTCCCTTAACTATGTAAACCGAATCATACTCGGGACTCGTAAAAATGCATACTTCATGTTTATAGCATCAACATAAATTAATTGCAATTTTAAAAAGGGAATTCTCTTGGATTGTTCATTCAGATAATTGGATTGCATTGGTAGATATATTAAAGAATTTGAAATATAAGTAAAAGTTGATGATCTTTCCTTTACTTATTCAATGGTTACTATTTTCATGGAAAGGAACGATAAGTCATTCAAAAGCTGCAGATCATAATCTCCTTGCCAAGAGAACAACCCGAAATGGGTGGGGGTGTAGAGCCTTCCCAAACATCAAGGCCTAAAGCCAGAATGGGTGGAGTTCAATCCCCATCGTGGATATGCGAGTTGCAAGTTCCATTTTTGTTGTATTGCCATTCAATTTGTTGTAAAAGAAAACCTTAAACAGGCCAACTTTCTACCAATAACTAGGGTATATCAAAAAATCTAGAAAAGCATGATAATGTGATAATCCAAGATTGAACTTTTGAAGGTATCTGCAATTCAATGCTTTCGTTTCCTTGTGACCAGTGATTTCGAACTGCAATCTAGTTCATCAGGGCATCTGAGTAGGCTGATATTCGAGTTCAAAGAGAATTTGGTTAGTTGTTCATGAAAATGTCTTTTGGAGGCATCAATGTAGTGCTACAATGCATCAAGTTTTGAAGTGCATTCAACTTTTTAGTTGAGGAAGTTGCATCACCTCATGCCTGCATTGCAAAACGGATTTTCTCAAGTTGTACTATGCATTTTGAAGCATGATGGACTTCATTTTTTCCCCTTTTCCTGATTAAATATTTTTAAATTATGTCAAAAATGTTTGTGTGGTTTGTAAGTTCAGGATACAACTATGCCCCCATGGATTGAACTTTGAATCCACCCTCAATATCCTCCACAGCCATTCAAAGGCTATGAATTGATTGCTAAAAACAGAAATACAATATAGATTATGAGTTCTGCATGATTAGTTGGATCAATGAGTGACAAGTGTATCAAAGAAATAAGAATGGTTTTGCGCCTGCAATCCATGGCTTTTAGCAGACGTATTGCTACTTTGATGCTTCAAATGCCTCCCTCCCTGTAATCATTGTGATCATGCTTCTTCCAAAGACAAAGATGAAAAGGAAGCTACAATACTATTGGGAATCTGAAACCAAATAAGATTTAAATCTTCAAGTTAGTGCAAATGACAATTATTTTCTGCAATAATGAAAATTGCTTTCGCACTTTTTAAATGCACAAGATTTTTTTTTAGCACATTTTGCAAACAAGGGGCTAACTTTACCTACCCACATAAGTTGGATGGTGTTCTAAAGGTATCTTTTTCCTGTCTTTGGCTTAGCTTCTTACAAGTTCAAGGTTTCCATGAGGATGCCAATTGGAGGATATGAATGGCAACTGGCAAACTCGGTGTTGCAGGTTGCAGATGAGCGGGTAGGACTTGTTTGGGTTGACCATCCCGATTTCCAGTTCTTTTCTGCACACGGAACATCCTGGAGGTAAGTAAGAGAACAGTTGACCTCTTAAGATTTTGTCTCTTTGTGTGCACTAGGAGACCAAATTGTGATATTTTTGCTACATTCACCATACAGGGTTGCTCTATTGGAGGCCATGCTTGACAGGCATTTTACCTTGTATTGAGTCTGTGCAACCTGTGGTTGATACAAGAAAGGGAATAGGGGATAAAACACTAGTGAAGAATAAGTGGAAGAGTAGGAAACAGAAGAGAGGAAGAAAGAGAAAACTAAGAGAATTGTAAGTGAAAACAAGGACGTGAAGGCAGGGAGATCAGCTTTGAACTTTATAGCTTATTTGAACTTGTCCTACAACAACTTGTATGGGAGAATTCCATCTGAAGATCAGCTCCGCACACTCCCCGACCAATCATACATTTACATTGGCAACAAGGGACTTTGTGGACCTCCAGTTTCAGCGTCTTCCTCCAATGAAAATAATGGTCCAGTTCCCACTGATGATGGCGAAGTAAATGAAAATCTTTGGTTCTACACCTTCATTGGATTGGGATTCATTTCAGGATTTTGGGGCTTTTGTGGTTTTCTTCTGTTCATGAAGTCATGGAGAATGGCCTATTTCCACTTCACGGATCAATTGCAGGCTATGCTCTTTAGTCGTCTCCAGGGCTGTTGGTTCACTGAGAATGTTTGGGAGAAACTGGGATAAATCTGGGAAATTTATTTTCTTGTGTGTATTGATCTAAATTTAAACTATGGACGTAAGATCCAGATTTTGAAATCTTCATACTATTATATTAATTTTTAGGGCACATCCTCGTCCAACTTCATTCACTACACGTTTGTTTTCTTACGTCTACTCTCATCATCCATTTCTATATTTTAAAGCAGCAGGTTGACGCAATTATATACCAATCAAGGAAGAAAAAGCAGTCATTCATCGAATGTTTCATGAGTGATTATATTAAACTTTAGGTGATTTAACTACTTAGATCGGAAAATTTTAATTACTTTTTAAGGATGATATAGCACTTTTTGAATAGCCGTATCTATACTAGTTTTCAATCCAAAAAACTATTTATGTTTTTACTAAAAAATTAACTTTAAATATAAAGAATGGCTTGGATCAAATCACAGCATCATAACAGTGGAAAAATACAGAGGAAGCAGTGATCATGACCGAGGTCATGATTGTGGGTGTAATTTTCTGCATGAATACTGTATAGCCTTCCAAGAGTAAAATGTTTTGAAAGATGTGCAAGTCTGGCATGCGCCATTAAAAAAAATCATATGATTCATGTAATCAACACGTTTTCACTTCATTTTCTTTTAATTGGCCTTAAATGACTCTCGGTATTATTATAAATTCTAAAAAGCGACACTAGTATGGTTGTCCAATTCTCTTGGATTCATGGGCCACCGAATTCCCTCGCTGCCATTTGATAATCTTGAGCTGTGTAGCTGGCCTGAAGCCTTTCCTCATCCAACCAATTATGCTGCTTTGTTCTAGAAAAACACAGAATCTGGCCAACGACATGCCATGAGAAGCTTGGTCGTGATTCAATTCAGTGATGCCAATGGGCACAGAAATCTCGATCTTGCCCTGTGGTTCTGTCACAATAATGCCGTAATTAGGCACAAGCCATTTATTATGTTTGTAATTCGTATCATTTAGTCGCCATATATATATATATCAATTTCATCAATTAAAATTTTTGATTAAACACTCAATCATTTCATCGATTACAAGTTTTGAATAAAAATCATCAATTAAAAGAATATTATATCGCCAGTAGAAAGTAAATTAATAAGCATTTAAAATTGTTCATGTAAGCATCAAAATTACTTGAAATATGTTGTTTTTACTCATCTATATATTTTAATGGAATAAACGTCTAGTTACCAACTCTTACCCATGCCATCCATTGTTGATTGGTATAGGCTCCACGGATTATATGACTACTGAAGGTACTAATTAATCATACACTATCCATTAGTTGAATTAGGCTAATTTTGGAATGTCCACAAGTGTAGCACCCCGCTGGCCCACACCACCCCCGGCCGATGGTTGCTACATATTTATACATGAATGTGCTGGCCAATGTAAAAATTTCGGCAGCACCTCCCCCAAGATCGAGTAATGTGAAGGAAAAAGAACCATCTGCGCAGCATACCTGATAAGCATTTCAATATCATAGCATATAAGAATAACTAATGTTTATCATTTAGTTTATTTTATTTTTCACTCAAAATTTATATACATCCCCTTAAAATATAATTACATTCCAAGTTTTTCAAAATAAGATAAAATCCCCACTATTCATGAAAAACCCGAGGATTAGGTCCTCTACTTGTCCCTGCTTGAGCACCAACGCCCTGTTGGGCTCTCTCACTTGTCCTGTTATCTAAAAAAATTTTTAATAAAACAGCGTGAGTTCGGGCAAACTCAGTAAGTAGAAAAATGTTCAGAAACAACAATTTAAAACAAATGTCATTACAAATAAATTATATGCATATCATGCCCCATGCATCTGCCTCACCACTCCATCATCCATATATCACAATCCAAATCACATACACCGGCATAGCGGAATTCCCATCGCTACCCGATTTCCATGTATTACGCACAAGTCATGATAAACGGAGTAACACTCTACATCATATCACCTCATAACCAAACAATACGACCGGTGCCTCCGCCCATGCCCTAGTCGTAATTCCACATCACGTATATAATAATCATACACCTTTAGCAACTAGGTCATCCCCATCACCCAATTATCCATCTAAACTCAAATTTTCAACATCTTCTCATGCTCATGCCATTTTTTATCAAAAAGAATACTCATAGAACAAATACATGTATTCCATATATCATTTCTCAGATATTTATAAAAATAGTCAAGTAAGAGCATGAGAAAAATTATAAATGAGCAAATAAACATGTAAAAT